>PVJA010023273.1:0-33218 GCA_004027025.1 Myocastor coypus | reverse complement strand
CACAGGATGAATCAGATATTGGTCTCAAGAACCTTCAAAAGGTTCAGCATATTGATTATAGCACAATGTAACGCTAAAATTATGTTTGGAATACATGTCACTCTTGTCTTTTTGATATGTACTGCTCCTGGTGTAAACTCAGTTACTGTCATTCTCTCAAGAATAGTACTTGAAAATAAGAGACTGGGCCAAAAACCATCTTCTTGACAGGCTACAGTTTTGTGTTTCCTTGAATTTCCAAATGTCTGTGTCAAGATTGTGTAACTGCTTATATCACATTGTATGGAGGGTTATTGGAATGTCAATGATGGTCAGAAAATGTCATTTGCAGGCTAGGTCAAAGATATTTGATACTCGGAGAGCCAGTGATGATGGGCCCAGTACCTATGTTATAGAATAATAGTATCACAAAGCTTTTCTGCTGGAGGGTTGAGAATGTAAGTTAACAGACCGACAATTGGAGAAAAGGAAGGGCTATAAGGATGGCCAGTATTTTGGCCCTACCCCTTCAAGGTCAATGGAGACCCAGGATATAGGAGAACCTGTGCTGTGATATCCTGTGACTCAGAGGTGTCCCAGGTTTCCTGGTCAGGGAGATTGTGGGACCTCGGAGGAAAGGGATGGGTGGACTGCGGTGTGTCTAGGGAGAGTCACCCAGAGAGAAGCATTCTCTCAGGCTTTCACGGAGAGCAAAATGGCCGAGCAATGGCGTGACTCGTCCCGAAGGCTGACACTGACAATGGTTCTACAAAGTACTGTCTATGGTCTCAAATTTAATCCTGAGGGGATTTGACCCTGGAAGATACAAAAAAAAAATATGAATGTTTAGTTGTGCAGGTCTTGCTTCGACTTGCCCTTGACCACCCAGCAAGAAAAGGGGAAAGAAAATCCTTGATTGCAATGCATGGAACGCAGAGCTGGATTGGTGGGATGAGCTTTAGGAGGCTTGGATTCAATGGCCTCCAACGTCACAGGCTTCACTGGTGGTACACTGCAATTACAAAACCTTTGATTGTATATGTATCTGCTTCCTCTTAGTCCAAAGAGAAGTATGTTCTTTCCTGTTTTTTTTCTTTCTTTCTTTCTTTTTTCTATGCAACGTTAATGGGGAGGTGGGTCATGCCCACACACTGCCCTCTATGGAATGATTGTGAGGACAATATGCAATATGTCAACTTTCAAAGAAAAAAAGGGGGAAAACGAAAAAAAAAGTAATGTGGATTTAGAAAGGTTAATTTTTAGTTGTTTGATCAATCTTGTATGCCTATATGTATTAATCTAAACTGATCCGATGATGAAAATATGTAATGTAGCCATTGTTAAATTTAAACAATAAAAGAATTGAAAAAAAATACCTACTACTAAAAATAAATAAATAAATAAATAAATAAATAAATAAATAAATAAAATGCCAATTGTAAGTCTTGCTTCTTTGGGATATCAAAATGTATTTTGTGATGTACTAAGGATACTGGTCCTGAAGTCTACCAAATATTATAGTGCATTTTAGCCTAATTCATTATCTGTATGAAGTTATAAAGGTAGCTGTAGATGACTAGAAATTATATCATTTGTATTAAACCCAGATCTATTTCTGAGTATGTGGTTCATGCTGTTGTGAAAATGTTTTACCTTTGTCAGTTTGTAATGAGAGGATTTTCTTTTACCCTTTGTAGCTCAGAGAGCACTGATGTATCATCTCAAGCACAATAAATATTCTCCTGAAGGCAAAAAAGAAGAAATACAAGCAGTAGGATGGAGAAAAGATAAAAAGGAGAAAATCAGTGAAGACTGAAATAGTTATGGTGTCATATGTTAAATAGTCTTTCTCTTATTTCCTCAATTGTAATATGGGCTTCTACTGTCACTGTTCTTTAAAATTCTCAAAAATTTTCAGTTTTTTTAATGCTCAAATATTTACTGTTTCAAGATAGTAACTAATCATGGGCAATTTTTTTTTGTTAGTTTGTTTTTTTGAGTTCTAGCTTTAAAACCTAGTATAAAATGACTTCAAGGACTGGATTAAACTATACTGATTATTTACCTTCCCCAAAACCAATAATTTCACGATTTTTTTTCCTTCATTCTGGTACCACTGACTCTTCAAGTGCTAAAATAGCCTTCCTTTAGTAGTGACAAGTGCAGACACTTATAATAGTTAATTCAGTTCAAATTTTCTGAATGTTGCTAAACCGAGTACCACTTATTTCAGATTCTCTCAGTTCAGCACTAGGACAATCCCCTGTTAACAATTTTTCATTTCCGAAAATATTTCCTATTTTCAAATGCCCTGCTAAATATATTTCTAAGGTGCCCAAATCAACATTTTTTAACATTCTAGATAAAACCTTACATTTAAACTTTTTGGGGATATGTTGAATCATATTAAGTAGGAAATTGAAAATGCAAACATAAGGTAGTTCACTGATTTGTTTATTAAATTACTCTGTTGAGGTAGGACTAATGCTGTGCCACTTTTATTTCTAGTACTGAAAATAAGTATGAGTTAGGTGAGGCCTTTTTGCTCAAAGAAGTTACAATGTAATGAAAGGTCAAAGCACACGGAGAGATACCTGAATATTATGGCTAAAGACGTATAGAAGATAAGCCATGCTAAGGAAGTTAATAGCAGCAACCTGTTAAAGAATGAGTAAGAATTAGCCAAAAGAGGATTGTGAAGCAATTCCAGACCACATGGGAGTATGAACAAGGCCATATATTCAAGAAATAAGGTACAGGTTTCTGGAAACCACACACAATTTGCAGACACTGACGACACAGAAGTAGTAGTAGATAAGCTTGGAGAAGGCAGTTGTCCCAGCACTTGGGAGGCTGAGGCAGGAGGATCACTGAGAGTTTGAGACCAGCCTGGGCTACAAAAGTGAGCTCAAGGCTAGCCTGAACCACATAGTAAGACCCTGTCTCAAAAAGACAAAAAAAAAAAAAAGACCTACGAAGATTATATGATGATGTTTCCCTCCTCTAGTTACCAAGATATGTATATAAACATACATGTCTGTAGCTTATTCCAGCGAAATGTTATTAAACCCAAATAGCTTAAGCTCTTGCTTCATCAGGTATAAATGATGCATGTCAATATGTCTTCTTATGAATGCTAACAGAAGAAAGCTAATTAAATCAAATTGAGTGAATGAATTATGTTACAACGTGATACATATTTAAAATATTCCCTTATGTATCTAAGATACTATTCAATCATGAGTATTTGATTTTTCAAATGGGCCATGTGAACCATTCCAGGTCTTGTTATATAGAAAATATTAAACTAAATGGACTTGAAAAACATTATATATCTAGAGTTCTTTTATTTCATGAATACTGCCCCTCAATAAATAACAATAAGATAATATATAATTAAGATAGTATATTTTATAAAACACAACCATGCAGGCATTTTGTGGTAATCTTCCTGTTTACCATATACATTTAATTTTGGTGGGAGATTTTTCTCTCTTGTCTAAAAATGTCTTCCTCGCTAAATTTCTTTTGAGTTTTTGCCTAACATAACATTGGTGGCCATTACTGGCCTATTAAAGGAAATGGTAAAGAATTTGTAATACCTGCTTCAATTACTCAAATATAGAGCACTACCAGAAGAGGAAAGCATGCTTCCATCTGCAGCAGGCTTAACAAGAAGCTTTGGAAAAATTTACTGTATCAAAGTACAAGGAAGCACACCAGCTTAAATAGTTATTATGTGAAGTGATTAGCTTGTGTTTAGATATTAGGGTTACACTCAACTTATTTTATTTATTTATTTATTTATTTATTTATTTATTTATTTAGTGCAACTGGGGATTGAACTCAGGCCCTTGCACTTGCCAGACAGCACTTATTCTACTGAGATATCTCCTCAGCCCATCATTTTAAATTATTAAAGAAATTTGGAGTTCTACAAAAAAGAACACACTTTTTCACTTTTACAGCATAGGGATATTAGAGAATAGTACTCAAGTAAAAGAGAATTGCTTTTTGTCATAATGGAAATTTCATTACTAGTCCGTCACCAACTTTCACCAATAAAGAAAGGGAAGGAATATTTTGCATCAGGTACTAATTATATTCATTCAGTCAATCAATAATGACATGAAAGTCATCTAAGGGTGGTTCTTTGAAAACAGTGAGGGTAAAATCAATGATAGCAACTCCTAAGTTGATTTCTTTCAGTAAAACAATAAGGCATCTGTACAGTCTAGATTTGTCTACATTTTTTTTAATTTTATGGAAGGGTCTACAGAATATTCAGGGTCTCACTACTAGATTTGACTCATAGTGATCTGCCTGTTTACAGCCTCATAACAGCTGGAATTACAGGCAGGAGCCACCATGCCCAGTCTCAACTCCCATCTCAGCAAGCCCCAGGGGTGGGGCAGGCACAGCAGGTCCTGTAACTGCTTGCAGGCACTTTAATCTGCTGAGCTATTTGGCTGGCTCTAGATTTTTCTACATTTGAATCAGAATCAAATCTATGCAGTTAAGACTAAAAATAAATAAGTTTTCACAGTCATTATTCTCCTTAATGGAAAAATAATAAATTTATATGAGTGAAGACAAGGCTGCTTATAAAATGCGTTCTCTTATAGGACACAGTAATTCCGTCCTTGTTTAAATTTATAGGCAAAAATCCCCAAATGTCCATCAATTAGAGAAAAATAAACTTTCAAATAAATTCTAGTTTCATTTATTAAGAAAACAGTAAGTTTTCATAATGTTTTCTGTGGCACTGATTTTTCTGTGTGATGCCTATATGAGTGGGAAATTAATGTGATTGAGTTTTCCATGCTAGGAATTCCTTGGTACTACAGCACAAAAGTAATTATGAATGTGCTAAATTATTTATTAAAGAATATTAATCATTATTCTTTGCTTTGCATACAAATTTTTTGAAACATTTGTGTTTTTCAGGGTGTAATATGCCATCTGAGGCAATTTTGGGTCAGATAGGCCAACTTCACTGGAAGAAGGAAAGAGGCAATGTTTTGGGTTTAATATAACAGAAATATAGTGACTACTAATTCCTGATGCTAAGGTGCCATTTATTTATATTTAAAGGAAAAAATGGGCTATCAGGATAGGATATTCAGTTACTTCTTTTTGTTTTGCCTACAGTTGAAGTGAAGAAAAGCTGTACCTCTAACTATATTATGATAAAGATACTGATCTGAGCACGTATTTGAGATAATGTTTTTCAAAGTCCTATAGTAAAAAAAAAATCAGTGGAAAAAATAAGAAGGAATGAAGATTTTACAATTTTATCACAAAATCACAAAACTGTAGCTCATTATTATTCATACCCATATTAGAAATCAGTTTATTTGATATATAGATATCATAGCATTTTTGGAAGACATAATAACATCTCTTAAATTAATTTAGCTATTACATTCTCCATAGACAAGGACACAGTGATTAACAGATCAGAAGATTAATAATATAAGTATTTTTTCCATATTTTAGTACCAGGTCTACAGGGTTCTCTCTGTGCAGATTGGACTTGTAGTTCAGCCTCCTAAAAGCTGGGATTACAGGCGTGCGCCATCATGCCCAGTCTCAATTGCTGGGACATCGCTCCCTGGGGACGGGGCAAGCACGGCACTCTGAGGATCCAACCCTGGCTGCTATTTGCCTAAACAGGTGCTTTAATCCACTGAGCTATTTGACTGGCCCAATAATAGAAGTATTTCAACTCAAATGAAAGTGTCCTAAAGAAAAAAGGATGGTACAGTTGGAAATAGTCCCTGAAAATAAAGAGGAAAAAGGCACCTTATTTGTCTTTGCTTGAAATGCTGATAGAGGTACCTGATTAAGTTTCTCTGTTAATCACTTTCGCTTTTTAACGTGAACCTTCTCTGCACAGTGAGACTGGGCAATGACTGAAGAATTAAAAGTTGTGTTGCAGCGGTCATGAAATTTGTTTCTGTTCACTTCTTCACTCTCATATGCCTGTAAACACAATCTTGTTACAAAGATTCAACAACTCAAAATTTAGAATCACAACAACAATACAAATCACTCACCTTAAAGTTCCTAACATGCATCTTCATTTTCTTACTATGTGCTTCATATTGTTCCCTATGCATTTGAAAATGAAATCTAACATTTTGAGCATGTCTTTTACTCTGAAAAACAAACAATTTTATTTATTCAGTAATAATCTTTCAAAATTAATACTTCTTTGAATGGAAATGTACAAAAAGTGCCCCCTCCATCCCACCGAGTATAGTTCAGTTTGTTAGTTACCCAGGTAATAGTTCTGGTTACCGTTTCTGTTATTTTTGATTATTTGAAATAGCTGGTCACTATCATGCATACTGTAAGAATCAATCCCCAATTGACAAGTCATTCTTCCTCTGTACTTCCTTTTGTTTATTCCATATAATTCTTAGACCACTAGCTATTAGAGCCTGATATTTTGGGAATAATCTCAATCAGTGCAGATCAACTAAAATAAATCTGCCTTGAAATCCTGAGTGTTGTTTCAGTGTTTCTTCATGTTGCTGCAGGACAGTACTTGTGAGTTTTATTATATTATGTGCATGCTATGTTCATGAAAGATCTTTACGTACTTTTAAGTCTAAATCTCAGTTAAAATTAGAATAATTCTCAAATTTAGAAATCAGTATGTTTAGGTTCTTATTTTTTACAGACTCTTCCAGTTAAGATCTTATAGTAAATGTTTTATTTTTCCTTAGTTACAAGTCTTGGACAATAAACATTACCTTTTCCAGCCTCTTTTACTAAGAGGTAGTTATGTGACTAGATTATGGTCAACAAGATATCCTTTGGGTAATTTTGCTTAAAAGACTAAGGGAAAACCTTTCTTTCTATGTAAAGGATGGAATTCATCTTGGATCATGGGTGATTTTTAAGATGAATGGTTGTTCATTAGAAGTGAAAGAAAATGCTTGAGCTCCTCATGACTTCAGAGATCTATCATATCGGCCTACCTTTAGTATTTTTTGTAAGGACTCGTGACACACTAGGGCAAATGTATAGCCAAATACATGGAAATATCCAAGATGTTTGGCATAGGTAGAAGGGAAGCTAACAGTTCCTGAAGACACTGAGGTAACAACTCTCTACAGATTTTTTTTCCATGCAGGGTCTTGCTCTATGGTTTGGGCTGTCCTTAAATCACTATGTAGCTCAGGTTGGCCTTGATTCACCCGCCTCAGCCCACCATGTGTTGAGATTACAAGCATGCACCATTACACCTGGCTGGAATTTTAAATTGTGAAATAAATTTATCATAAAAAAATAACAGGGAGAATATGGTAGACACCCATACCTACCATCTAATTTCAATAGATACTTGAATTTTGCTCTATTATTTCAGATCTTTTCAAAAGAGGTAAAAATTTGGATATAGTTCTATACCATAATTTACATGGTAGATAGATAGATGATAGATAGATAGATAGATAGATAGATAGATAGATAGATAGATTATGGTATAATATATCATATCTGTATAGATAATACTGAAGCATGTCGCTTACTTTCATGTTTTTTATTCTTTTACCGGCTGTTACTGTTTGGACTATAAATGTCTTCTAAGTGCTCATGTGGTATAAGGTTGGTCCTCAGTTATAGTGCCATTGGGAGATGATGGATACTCTATGCTACAGGGCCTAGTTGGATGAAGTGGGCGAGGGGCATCACTTTGCAGAGTATATTTTGTTCCTGGTCTCCTCCTGGCCTCCACCCTCAGGTCTGACATGAAATGAGCCTTCCTGTGCCATGATATTGTGCCTCACCACAGACCCAGAAACAATGGAAGTAGCTAACCAACTACTGAGAATTCTAAAACATGAGTGAAAATAAACCTTGGCTTAAGCTGTTCATTTCAGATATCTGTCAGTAATGGAAAGTAAAGGCATTATACATGTAGGTTCCCATTAAATTTATGCAATGCTTGTTGACTTTTACAAAACTACGAACATACCACGATAAAACATTAGCAATCAACGACAAATATCATTTTGTATACTAGCAAAATGAAATAATTAGAATACTTAGGAATCAATCTCACAAAGAATGCATAAGATTTATACATTAAAGATTACAGTACTCTGAAAAAAAGATATCAAAATGGCCAGATATTCTTTGCTCCTGGATGGTAAGAACCAACACTGTGAAAATGGCCATACATCCAAAATTGTTATACACATTCTTTTTAATTTTTTTTTCTGTATGTTAGGGAAGGTTCTACAGGATGTTCAGGGTCTCATAGTCATTCTCCTGTTTACGGCCTCCCAAGTGCTGGGATTACAGGTGCACACTACCACAACCAGTCTCAGTTGTCATCTCAGCGTGCCCCAGGGGCAGGGAAGGCACAGGGTGCCTGGAAATTGAACGAATAGCCCTGTACCTGCTTGCAGGTGCTTTAATCCACTGAGCTATTTGACCAGCCCTTTGTTATACAGATTCAATGCAATCCCAAATAAAAATACCATGAGTACATGTCACAGAACTAGAGGAGAGATTCCTGAAAATCATTTAGAACCAGAAAAGAACTAGAACAGCAGTAGCAATCCTTGCACTCAAGGGAATGACATAATTCATCACAATCCTTCACTTGAAATTATACTACAAAGCGACTGTGATTATATCAGCATGATACTGGAAGAAAAGACAGACCAGAGGACCAATGGAACAGATTAAAAGATTCAGACACAATTACAAATATGGTCAGCCACTTTATCTTTCACAGAGGGGCCAAATATGTTCCATACAAGAAATATAGCCTCTAATCAATGGTGCTGAAGAAACTGGCTTCCCACATGCCAAAGGCTAAACATAGACGCATGACTATGTACAGGCAAAAAACTACAGTCAATATGGATCAAACATTTAAATATTGCAATAGAAACACTAAATCTTCTAGAGGAAAATGTAGGTAGATCTTAGAGACACAGTGTAGGTAGATTCATAAATAAAAACTAACTGCAGAGGCAATACTTCAAAGAATCCATAACTAGGATCTCATAGTTTTGAAGTTTCTGCAGTTCAAAAGCGGTCACCAATAGAGTAAAAAAAATCCCTCACTTATTCAGAAAAACATTTAACCAACTGTTAATCAGACAAAAAACTTCCACCTAGAACACATAAAGAAATTTTGAAAAATCAGATGAACCACATTCAAAGACTCAGTACAAAAATGGGCATCTAAGATAAATATATATTTCTCAGATAAAGCAATAAAAATGACAAGTCAGTATATGAAAAAATGTTGAACATCATTGGTCATTCATTAAATGCAAATTAAATCAACACTGAAATTCCATGTCACCCCCAAAAAGAATAACTATCATCAAGAATTAAATCAATAACAATTGCTGGAGAGGCTGTGGGAAAAAGGAACTCTTCTGCACTGTTGGTGGAAGTGTACACTGTTGAACTACTATTGAAATCAGTATGGATATTTTTCCAAACGTAGGATTGGAAATTTCATTGCACACAGCTTTCCCCTCCTGGGTATCTTTCCAAATGGAAAGAAAACATACAGCTGTGATATATACGCATCCATTCTTATAGCAGCAGTTTGTCACACCTTAGTCTTGGAAATAATGCAAATACTCAACAACTAAATAATGGATAAAAAATTCATATGTTTATACAATAGCATATTACTCAGCTATGAAAAATGATAAATTAGTGGCTTTTGTAGGCAAATGTGTACAACTTGATACCATACTTATAGGTGAAATAAATTAACATTTCAAACATATTTTGATCTTGCCTTCATAAGAACCTGAAAAGGTAAATAAATCCAGAAAGTTACAATAGATATTGTGAAAAGGAAAGAATCTGTACAAAAGGAAGGAGATTCTGGGATCAGGAAAAGGAAGGGGCGGCGTGGGGAAGAGGAAGAGTTATATTTATGCCTGCAGGATGGCTCGGATAATTGTATTATGGATTTCTTTTTGTCTCCAGAGGATAGCAATTGATGGTTAAAATTTTTCCTTATCTTTTTAAATTTATTTTAACTTTTTTCTTTTTCTTTACCATTTTTCATGTTTATCTCTAGTAATCTCACCAACTTACTTGAAAACAGTATTATAAAATACAGAAATCATTGTTGAATTCCTACTGTTTTCTTTGGTGAATTTCTATATTGTTTTTATTTTTTTGTATTTTGTAATTTCTTCAGATAATAAATAAAAGTAAAATAAATACAACCTCAAAATCGTACTGAATTGTTATATTTTACATGTACATAGAATATTACCTTGATATAGTGTGACAGCTTATACAAACTGTATTTTTAAAAGAAATAGTGTTATATTATTTAAGTAGAATATTTACATAGAACATATTTTCAAATGTACAGAAAGTTATGTATAGCTTTTAGTTGATGATTTAATAGGCTCAACAACCTACCTGCAAATAATATCACTGAAATTTAAATTTAAAAATATAAAAATATTAAAAATATTAATAAAATATTAAAAATATTAAAAACTATTTTAAAAAACATTTACACTATTTTTCACAGCGATTAAAACTATTACAGAATCTGAAAACCTGTGAAGCTTAAATGCACTCTTCCTGTAAATGAAAAATAAAATAGGGTTGTGGATATATCTCAGGGCAAACATCCTGGGCTTAATTCTCAAAACTTCAAAAATTTATATGGGATAAAAATGTGAAGAATGTGTACTTTTATAGAAAAGGCAAAAAATATATAATTATTTGTCAAGAATATATATGTGCTTATGACTAGAAAACATATTAAAATCACAGAAACAAAGGAGAAAGTAAATTGTAGCTAAGAACCAATGATAAAATTATTATTGTTTTTTTCAATTTGCTATTTTTACACTGAATGAAAATAAAAACTATTTATGAAATTTTAATTCAAGTAGTTATGACCACAACTTGCATACAACCACCAGTCACTGTTTACTACTTCTTTGTCTTTGATTTATGGGATCTGTGAATATGCTAATCACTCTCCAATGTTTTATTTCAGTTATTTTTCACAGATACAATAAGATATTTTGTGCTACCTTCATATTTTAGGCTTAAGGAACATGTCCATAAAGGTGATATAACTTGTTCAGGTATACATCTACTCAATGTCTGTATCAGTAATTATAGCAATATATTCCTCCTCAATATAAAGACTGAAATATAGTTGCCAGTAAGATTAGCAATGGTAGAACTAGATGGCATGTTTCAAAATGAGAACTCGTAATACAGTCGTTAGAAGAACTTATATCTAGTAGTTTGATAATCTAGATAACAGATAAAAAAATAAATCTAATGCCTCATCAGACAATGCAGAATATGAAGCAAGGATAAGTAAAAGAATAGGAACGTTGAGTATGAAATCAGGAGAAATCATTTTTAGGCTTATCCATACAAATGAATAATCACAAAGAATTTCTCTAGAGATTGGTTTTCTAATCTATAAACTAAAAGCGTAAGAGAAGTATCCACATTCTCATGTAGATCTAAAATTTTGTGGTTTAGTGTCTAAAAACATATGACTAATGTAAATGCAAGACTGGTTCATTTTGTTTCTATAGTTTCTATTTCTGGTAAAGGAAGACTCTGGGAGTTCTATAAAATCCTTGAATCAATATTTATAGCTTCCTATGCATGTATGATGTTACTTTCCTTATATTTACTAGAAGAATAAATGATATAGTAACCTAATAATTACAACAAAAAGATGTTGAAAAGAAAAATAAAGTAAGCCTTGGAGTCAAAAACACCTTGAATTTAAATTTCATCAAACTTAAGGTGGTATGTTACTATCTCTCTCTGAGTCAATATTCCCATCCGCCAAAGAGAAACAATAACAGCTATTTGATAGGATTCTTGTAATAAGTAAGACAACTTACAGGAAGCTTACTTTCTGCATTTAAAAAAATGTTTTCACCTTAGTCTTATTACGCTAAACCAACCTTATAATGTGAATTCCTCTGTAAGTTGCCCTCAAGTATCACTCCACATATTTGACAATATTTATCTGTAAAGAGTTCAAAACATTCCAGTTCTTTCCAGGTGGAATCTATGAACAAAATAAAGAGAAGATAATATGTCAAATTAATGAATATTTGAAAAATCATTAAATTTCTCAACCATATATCACTTCTATTCAAATTTGAATCACTTTAAGGGTAGAACTTATTTCTCAAATATGCATTTATATGCAAATATTAAGTATGCCCTTATGTTTAATGATAGATAAAGTTATATCCATTTAGGATGATAAATCTACATTATGACCTTCTAAATAACAGACACAGGAACATCACTAACTTTGTAAGCTTCCCAAAATGATTTGGATAATCAGTAATGAAACACAATTAAAAGCCCCAGCCTTGATATTTTGTGTTTTACAGCACAAAATCCCAAGAAATACCTTAAGACTTTGACATATCTTTGATTTTGTTCCAATGTTAACTAAAAGTCCCAGAGAACCACAAGTGTTCTTTTCCATGATAAAGAAACATCCTGCTTCATTGTACAAACACTGAGGCATTTATTTGGCTAAACCAATTTCATACAAATCCCCCCTAAGATATAATGTTTATATAAAATAAAACCTAGAAACTGATGCTATATTATATTTCACAGTAGTAAGTAACACATGCCAAAAATTTCTGTATTTGCATTTTGAGTTCTCATTTTTCTTTACAGTCCTAAACAAATTCAATATATCTTTGTCAAAGGTTAGCAGTTTATCTATAGTATGTAAAATCAAAATTTTACTATTTGGCTATTTATATGAATGAGTTACTAATACATATACACTCATAAAAAATACCAATGAAATAAGAAATAAAAAGTTGTGGAACAAATATAATATAGTATACCCAATTTCAAAACTAAATATAAATATACACTCATATATATATAAAGAAAATTATGAATGATAACTAAATTAATAATTTTAGGCACAGTGAGATGTCTCAATGTTCTAAAGCATCTGCTTAGGCAAGCTTAGGCAACCGCAGGGACCATGGTTTGATCCTCAGCACCACATGTTGCACCACTCCAAGCCCCAGGGCAGACTGAGCCAGCCATAATATATATATTAAATGAATTTTATTTTTTTTTGTCTTTTTGAGACAGGGTCTTGCTATGCAGTTGAGGCTAGCCTTTAGCTCACTTTTGTAGCCCAAGGTGGTCTCGAACTTGCACCGATCCTCCTGCCTCAGCCTCCCGAGTGCTGGGATTACAGGCGTGAGCCACCATGCCCGTCTTATTAAATTAATTTTAATTTAAACCAAATTAAAAAAATAAAATAACTTTGGGAAGCAGAAGTAAAGAATTAAGAGAAAACTATATTTTTTCTTCATAATTGTCTTATTTTTTGAAAAATACACTTATGACCGTCTAATTAAAAATAATCAACATAGATGCCTGCAAGATGGTGAAATGGGGTTGTCCAGAGCTTGTCCTCCTATATACAAATCTCATTTTGAAAAGCCATGCTGGCATGAAATCTTCTTCACAAACACTAATGAAACCAGACAAGTAACTATAGCACTTTCTTATACCAGAGAAATAAGGTACAGTGAAAAGTATAAGGTCTATTTGACATTATCTGCATCACCTCTGCACAAGTCCCTGTTGATATAGCCTAAAAAGCAGTAACCAAATGGTAGAAAGAAGGAAGAGAGAGCCACACTTTATCTTGAACATCAACATTAGGTCTACTCACCCTAGCAAATCTCACCCCAGTAAAATCTAGTAGGAAGCAGATCTCCACAGCTCTAGCCTATAGATTGGCACCTGCAGACTGAACCTCCATTCCAACTTCTACCATAGGCTTGAAATCTTTGCAAAAGACTCCGTTTATGGGTTGCTCCAGTGCCTAGTCAGTCTGAGTGTCCTTGGGCTCTGCACTGACCTTGACACCATCCTGGCCACCTCCAGAGCCCTATGATTTAGACCAGGTTTACATTTAGGCTGATTTCATCAGCTGTAGGTATCAGGCCCACACATAGAGACCTAAGCCTTCAGCTGTAAACTGTGAATATAGGCTCTAGGGTTGTACTCACTGAATGAGCTATTAAGCATGCCCTGGAGCCAGACAAGATCTTATAGTGACAAGGCAGTCCCTATAGCCTCACCTTCCAGGTTGGTCCCTATCACCTTATTCTCCAGAAGATGAGGGTCCACTAGATCCTCGTGCTATAGTACCTACCATAGATCTAGGGTCTAGGACTACTCCTGTATAACCAGGTAGGAGACAGACCTCTGAAGCTCCAGCATTTAGGCTTGGCTTTGTTGACTTAATCTCTAAATACGAACGACTTTTACCACAGGACCAGAAACTCCAGCCTTCAGGAAACCCTCAGTGGTTCTAGGCATCCTATTAGCATGTATGAATCAAGGCTCGAAATGTCTCTGTAGATTCAGACTATACATTGGCCCCAGCACCAAACTGGTCCCTGCAGGCCTAGGTGCCAGAGCATTCAGGATTTAAGCCTGATCCACAATACTAATACTATCCTAGTAGATGCTAGTTCTAGGCTTAATACAATGAATTAATGTTCTAAGATCGTCCTAAAAATCCAGGTGCTATATTTATTCCAGTGGCCCCATGTATAAGGTCTGCCTCAGAATCAAGTCAGACCCTGAATACCTCAGCTTAGTGCCTGCCACAACACCAGGTCAGGTGCTGTGGCCCCAGGTTTCAGGTTATCTGGTGCAGGCGTAAGATCCAGGCTGTTCTTGTGAACCCAGGCTCAAGGATCATGCTGGGAAACCCAATCAACACGTCTACAATACAGGATTCAGACCTCAGACCCAGTACTGAGGACCAGATGCAAGGCCGGCTTGTCTTCTTACCTGGGTACTGGTCAGACTGCCAAGTCCAGGAGTAGCAAAACCATCCTGAGGACCATGCCAGATGGTCTGCCTAAAATCTCTGAGCAGGCTATCTGGTGAAGGGCTTTCCCTGAGAAAGCCAATCTGCAAAAACTAGAATAAGTGCTAACTCCATCAAATATGGTGCTATCAATGAAAGGTAACAAGAAATATGAAAAACCCAGGGAAGCTAATGCAACAAAAAGAAAATAATTTCTTAGGAGCTAACTAAAAAGAAAATAAACTTTCTGAAAAAGGATTCAAAATGACTTTTAAGGAAGCTCACAAATCCAAGAAAGTAGAAAATTCAATGCAATTAAGGAGGTATCAGTGGCAAAAATAGCTATTTAAAGGAAAATCAAAGCTTACGAGTAAAAATCTCAGTTCTGCAGTTGAAAAATACAATGAAATGAAAACTACAACACAGACCATCAACAGAAGATGACATCAAGAAGAAACATTCTATGACTTCAAAGACAAGTTACATGAAAAGATAGACAAAGGAGAAATAAGGATGCAGAAGAATGAAGCAAGCTTTGGAGACTGCCTGTGTTGCCACCTATGCTTTGAGCACTTGGAAGACTGAGGCAGGAGGATCTCTGTATATTCAAGGTCACGTTGGCCTAAACTGTTAGTTCATGGAGTTCAAGGTCAGCTGAAACTACATAACAAGATCCTGCTTCAAAAATAAATAAATAAACAAACAAATAAATGAACAAATAAAAAAAAAGAAATACAGGTTTGAAGTTTTATATGACAGCATCAAAGGAAAGAATTTGTTCAATCAAAAGGAAAAACTGGGATGAGGAAAAGGACAAAAGAAAAAAGGAAAAAAAGATACATTTATGTATTATAGTTAGTATATCTTATATAATTGTACTGCTGATTTCTTCTAGTCTATTGAAATGAGCAGCTCATGCTTATTTTTTCTTCTATTTAATTTCTTATAACTTTTTTTTACCAATTTTATATGTCTATATCTGGTAATCTAAGCAATTTGAAGACAACATTATGCAATACAATAACCATTGTTAAATTTCTATTATTTTGTTTAATGAAATTCTGTATCATATTTAATTTATTACCATTTTGCATTGTTTAAAAAAATTAAAAGTCAACATCAAAATATAAAATGGTATAATTACAGAAATTTGTGAAATAAAATGAGAAAAAGACAAAGGGCTAGAAAGTTTGTTTAAAGAAAAATAGCAGAAATCTTTCCAAATTTGGAGTCAAACAGAAATAACCAGGTACAGAAAGGTCAAAGGGCTTCAATGAAATATAAGCCAAACAACATTATACCTAGACATATTATAACCGAACTGTCAAAAACCAAGAAGAAATAGAGGATTCTAAAAACAGAAACAGAAAAAGAAATAATACAGAAAGGAATTAGAAATTACATGAGACTCATAAAGGCTTTCATTGGAGTTCTCAGCAAAGACTACAACTGAGGTGAGAGTGGAATGATATAATCAAAGTGCTGAATGAATAACAAAGCTGTCAACTAAGTCAAGAGGCAGAAAGCAGGAAAATTTCTATATCCAGTAAAGTTGTCCTTCAAATATTAAGAAGACAAAAGACTTTCCAAGACAAACCAAAGCTGAGGGAGTTCATCTCCACCAGTGCTATCTTACATAAAATGGTAACAGGAGTACAGTTATAAGAAAAAAAAGTGTTACCATGAAAATATATGAAAGTAAAACACTGACTGGTAAAAGTAAATAGAAATTCAAAAATATTATAATGGTGGTATGCAGATCTCTGTTATCTTTAGTAAAATCAAGGTAAAAAGACAAAACTGTTCAAATGACAGCTGTAGTAACTTAAGGGATATACAGTACGAACAGTATATGCAACGGTGACATCAAAAACATAAATGCGACACCCTCAACCTCATGAGAGCTCAGATGAGTTGTGGCTGCTTTTCCTACCATTGATATAAAGCATACAGTCCCAGAACAGTGAAGGTGTCCTAGTGAACCTTGCCTCACTCCCTATACCACCATCACCGTAGCTCAGCTGAGCTGTGACCGCTTCTCCCATCCTCTTGAGCACTGTAGCTCTGCTGAGCTGCTACTGTCCATCACAACCATAGTGGGAGCCTTTGTTAACCATACTCTGTGTGCCCCACAATCAAGACAGCCTTGCAGAGCTTCAGTCTGCCCTCATCATCATCATCAGATCCTTCTTGAGCTGTGACCTGCTTACACACACACCAAGATGGAAGCCACACTGAACTCCACACAGTGGGAGCTTTGGGGAGCCTGACCCACTCTCCGCCTCTTGTGGGGGCCTTGTTAACATGAACTCCTCACCACTACTATAGAGTGAGAGTAAACATTGGGAGCTTTAAAATATCAAAAGAAAGAAGCAAGGACGTACTTAGACTTCCAGACCACCCAAAACAAGTCCAGAGGAAAAGCACATATAAGAATATGGAAATCCCACAACAAATTTCTGGAATCATAGCAACTGAAGTAAAGAAACAACTCCATCAGAAACTCAGATGAGAAATAATCTCTCAGGTCAAAAAAAAATGCTAACCATCATGAAAGAATTTCTCAGTACACTGAAAGAAGACATAAATAAAAAATAGAGAGAATTAGCAAAATGATTGAAACACTGAATGAACAATAAAGGAAAGAAAAAGAATGCATGAAACAGATTTCAAACAGATATCCAAGACATTGTGAATTCCACTCAAAGCTGGCCAAGCCACTTGAATCATACAGAAGATAGACCTTCTGATGTTGAAGATAATACTTTCAGCTGGTGAACACAAAAGGAAAGATCTCTCAAAAATAACAAGAGGAGTTGACGAGATAGCTCAGAGTACTACATGCCTGCCTTGGCAAGCACAAAGACCAGGTTCAATCCCTGGTCCTGCGTGCCATGCTGGCCCCACCCCCACCCTCAGGACAAGCGGAGCTGGTGAATGAGTCCAGGTGTGCTTGGACATGTCTGTAATCCCAGCACTAGGGAGGCTGAAAATAAGAGAATCACTATAATTCCAAGCTGCATAATGAAACCTGTACAAAGTACATAAATTAAATAAATAAATAAATAAATAAATAAATAAATAAATAAATAAGAAGGAACCAGGAAATAGCAATGCAACAGCTGCAAGATGATGTGAAGAAAAATAATCTAGGACTAATAGGTATCAGTGAAACAGTTAGAGCCAACACAAATGACATAAAATGACTTCTGTTTGCAGAACTAGTAGTAGAAAATTTCCTAAGCATGAGAAAAGAATTGACATACAGAAAAGCAAGACATAAAACTCCAGTTAGGCATAATCAAAATAAACATATACCTAAACATAAAATAAAGGTCCAAAAATTCAACAGAAGAACAGAATAATAAAAGCTGATAGAGAAAAGAAACAGATCACCTATGATGGAAAGACCATCAGACTCACAAAGATTTCTCAGTACAGATCATCAAATCAAGAAGATGCTGGAGAGAAGTATTTCAGATCCTGAAAAAAAAAAAAAAAAAAAAAAAAACTTCCAGCCCAGATTGATGTACTCTACAAAACTACCTTTCAAATGTAATGGAGAGATAAGATACTTTTGTGAAAGAGAACTGAAGCAATTAATAGCCACCAAACCAACTCTATAAAAAGTTCTGACATATTTTAGAAAGAGAAAAAATGACCCAACTTCAAGAACAAAAACAGAAAGGAGCCACTAAGCAGAGCAATCAATTAAACGGAGGGGAAAAGTAGAGATCTTCCAATAGGAAAATAACATGACAAAGATAATACATATCAGTTATAACAATCAGTGTAAATGTGTTCAATTCACCAACCAAAGCAAACAGACTGTCAGATTGGATCAAGAAAACAAATACAACAATATGCTGTATACAACAAACAAATTTAACTAGAAAGGAAGTTAATAGACTGAAAGTCAAATGATGGAAAACAATATGCAGTTAACAGAACCTAGAAAAATGTGGGGATAGCTAAGCTACATGATGACAATGTCAACTTCAAACCAAGAGTGATTAAAAGAGATAACAAAAGTCAATGCATACTTCTTAGGAGAAAACTTTAAGAGAAAAAGATAGCAATTATAAATATATACTCCCAATGTATCACCTAACTATATAAGACAAATTTTAAGAGACGTGAAAAATCAAGTGAGGAATAACACAGTTATTTGGAGGGACTTTAATAACAGATTCACATAAGAGGTAGATCAGCTAGACAAAAAAGCAGCAAAGAAACAGAATGAAACCAAACTTCTGAAGAAATGGAGTTAGTAGACATTTATATAGTTAGTAGACCTTTACATGCTCCAAAACAGACAATAAACAAGTGCATGGAACAAACATAAGTAAAAGCAAAGAAATTGAAATTATTCCCTGCCTTATCTGGCCATAGTGCAATGAAACTTGAAATTACTGAAAAAAAGAAACAGTAAAAACTTCATAAATACAAGAAAATTAACACCTCCCTTAGCAATCAATGGACTACAGATGAAATTAATGAAGAAATTAAACAATATTCACAATGAAACAAAAATGAAGATGTAACTTACTGGAACTTATGGGATGCAATGAAAGCTAACTTAAGAGAGAAATTTATAACAGGAAATTCTCACAACAGACAAACAGCATGAGCCCAAACAAACTATCTTAGGCTACACCTCAAGATCTTAGGAAAAGAAGAGTAAGTCAAGCCCAAGCCCAAAGAAGATGGGAAATTATAAAGGTAAGAGCAGAAATAAATGCAAGGACGAAGAAGAAAACAATACAAAGAAGTAATGATTCAAAGAGTTGGTTCTTTAAAAGAATAAATGAAACTGATAAAGTCCTAGCCAACTTTTTCAAAAAAAGGAAAGAAAAAATTCAAATTTATGCCCTAAGAATGAAAAGGGTGAAATCATTATACTCCTTTAGAAACTTAGAACATTATCAATTCCTACTTTCAAAATCTTTACTCTTACAGGATGGAAAACATAGACAAAATGGACAGATCCATAGATTCATAAGAACTACCAAAGCTGAACCAAGAAGATGTAAAAAATTCTGAATAGTTCAGTATGAGTCAATTAAATTGAAAATGTTATTTAAAAACCTACCAACAAAGAAAATTCCAGGTCCTGATGGATTCACAGCTAAATTCTACAAGAAATTTAAGGAAGATTTAATTCCAAAACTTCTCAAACTCTTCAATGAAATTGAAAGAGAAGCGTTCTCCCAAACTTATTCCTAGAGGCAAGCATTACTCTGATACCAAAATCAGACAAAGATCCAACAAAAAAAAAAGAAAAATACAGGCCAAACACACTAATGAACATACATGAAAAGATCCTCAGTAAAATACTAGCAAACAGAATGGAACAAATAATCAATAAGAGTATATATCATGACGAAGTGGCATCCATCCCAGGAATGTAGGAATGTTTCAATATACACAAATCCATAAATTTAATACACCACATGAACAGAGCCAAAGACAAAAAAACTCATGCAATGATCTCAATACATGATAACAAAGCTTTTGAAAAAGTCAAACACTCATTCATGAAAAAAACTACAGAAAATCAGAATAGCTTGTCGTAACCACAACTGCATAAAAGTCATCTATGACAAACCAACAGTCAACGTCATACTAAATGGATAAAAACTGGAAACCTTCACGTTAAAATCAGGGGGAAGATGTGGATGGTCACTGTAACACTCATATTCAATACACATGTAGAAATATTAGCCAGAGCAATGAGACAATAGAGAGAAAGAAAATGATCAATGATTATAAAGGAAGTCAAATTATCATTATTTGTAGATGACATTATACTCTACATAGGAGATGCTAAAAATGCCACTAAGACACTTGTAGATTTAATAACCAAGTTTAGTAGCATGTCATGATATAAAATCAACATTCAAAAATAAATCACATTTTTGTACACAAATAATGAACACACCTATAGGGAAATAAGGGAAATCACACCTTTCACAGTAACACTCCCCAAATGAAATACTTAAAAATCAGTTTCCAAAAAGGAAGTAGAATTTTATACAGTGCGAATTATAGTACTCAGAGAAAAGAGATTGAAAAGGATTTCTGAAAATGGTAAGATACTCCTTGCTTTTGGATGAGAAAAATGAAAATTGTGTAAATGACCATACTCCCAAAATTATTGTACAGATTCAATTTTATCACAGTTAAAATCCCTGACTCGAATTATAGCACAGATCTACTGTGATAACAAAAGACCCAAGGATCAGTGAAACAGATGACAAAAAGCTGATATAGCTACAAACACACTCAACCATGCTGTCTTTCACAAAAGGGTCAAAGGGTCCCCTGGAATAAAGGCAGCCTCTTCAAAAATGCTGTCAAAGGATAAAACAAGTTCCCTGAAAGAAAGACAGCCTCTTAAAAATCATACTGGAAAAACTGACTTTCCAGAAGGCAAAGGCTAAAATTTGAGCAAGACCTATCATCATGCACTAAACTACAATTAAAAAGAAACAATTTTTGAAATATTAAAATAGAAACAATAAACCGGGCGTGGTGGCTCACACCTGTAATCCCAGCACTAGGGAGGCTGAGGCAGGAGGATTGGTGCAAGTTCGAGACTAGCCTGGGCTACAAAAGTGAGCTCAAGGCCAGCCTCACCTGTATAGCGAGACCCTGTCTCCAAAAAGACCAAAAAAAAAAAAATAGAAACAATAAATCTTGTGGAGGAGGATGTAGGTGGAAATATTAAAGACAGAGGGGTAGGTAGAGAGTTGCCAAAGAAAAATCAAAGTTTAGGGGATATACTTCAAAATATCAACATCTGGAACTTCCTGTTTTTGAAAAGTTTCTGCACATTAAGAGAAATCACCAGCAGAGTAAAAAGGAAATGCGCAAATTGGAAAAAAAATTATAGCTGAGTGCCCCTCTGACAAAAACCTTCTCTCTGGAAATATAAAGAATTAAAGAAATCAAGTCTCCCAAATTCAAAGATCCAATCTAAAAATGGGCATCTGGAATGAATATACACTTCACAAATGAACAAATGCAAATAGCAAATAAATATGTGAAAAAATGTTCAACGTTATTGATCATTTCAGAAATGTAAATTTAAACACAGATTCCATCTCTAGAAAGAATGGCTAATATCAAGAAGTCAACAAATAACAAATGTTGGAAGGTCTGTGGGGAAAAAGGATACTTCCTCCACTGTTAGTAGGAGTGAACTCTGGTACAACCACTATGGAAATCAGTGTGGAGATTCCTCAGAAAACTAGTATTGGAGGTCCCATTCAAGCTCCCTTGCCCTCCTAGATATTTTCCCAAAAGAACTGAAATCATCATACCATAGTGATACATGTGTATCTATGTTTACAGGAGTGCAATTTGTCATGACAAAATCTTGGAAACAACAGAGGAATGGGTAAAAAAAAACATGGTATTTTTACACAATGGAGTACTACTCATCTATAAAACAGTTCAATTCTGGGCTTTTATAGATAAGTGGATGCAACTAGAGCCTATTGGTAAGTGAAATAGATCAGACCCACATGTGCAAGCATTGATTGTATTGCCTTGGTAGTTCGAACACCTGAAAGAGTTAAATAAAATCTGAAAGACACAATAGGTACTGTGAAAAGGTAAGAATTTGTTCAGTGGGAATGCAAACATGAAATGAAGAAAGGACAAAGAAAAGAAGAAAAAAATATTTATGTGTATATGCAGGATAGTTTGAATAATTGTACTGCTTATTTCTTCTGATCTACTGAAAGAAGCTGTTAATGCTTAAAAATTAATTTATTTTTATTTTCTTTCTTTTTAACTTCTTATAATTTTTATCAGCTTTTTAGGTTTATATCTGATAACTTAAACAACTAATTTCAATATAACTATACATTGTCAAATTCCTCTTACTTTGATAAAATTTTGTATTGTTTCAAATTAAAAAAAAAACAAAAGGAACCCAAAATATAAAATTCTGAGGAGAGTCAAAATATAGTTTTCCTTGATCATAGTTGTTAGCTTAAACTAGCATGTTATAACTATATTTTTGTAAATGTCAAACTAGCCACTATTTAAAAAAAAATCTCTGAAATATAAATGAACAGATATATAGAAGAAATTGTAACGAATGAAAGCATATAGGGCCTGCCAAGTAGCTCAGTGGAATAAAGCACTTGCAAGCAGGTTCAGGATCTGGGGATTCGGATCCCCAGGCCTCCTGTGTGGGCCTCAGCCACAGGGCATGCTTAGACTGGCAAGTGAGACTGGGCATAGTGGTGTGCACCTATAATCCCAGTTCTTGAGAGGCTGTAAACAGGCAGATTACTATGAGTCTAATCTAGTAGTGAGATCTTCAACACCCTGTACACCCTTCCCTAAGAGATATAGAAATGTAAGTATGTCACAAAAAATGCCACCATAATTGTAATGATACAATATTATGGGCGGCTTTGATTTTAAAATTTTTGTGCAGAAATTATAACTGATGTCTGTTAACATTCTAAAAAAATTAAAAACAAAAAAAATAGAAAAAAGAATAAAAACATATGACTTGAAAAATAAATCAGTCACAAAGAAAAACCTTCAGGAGAAGAAAGTAAACAAACCTATTAAAATGAGAAAAATAATAACATGACAATATTAAATCCTTAAATCAATAATTATTTTGTATATAAGTAGGTTAAATACACCAATGAATAGATAGAATGAGCTGGGCGTGGAGGTGCACGCCTGTAATTCCAGCACTTGGGAGGCTGAGGCAGGAGGATCAGTGCGAGTTCAAGACCAGCCTGGGTTACAAAACTGAGCTCAAGGCCAGCCTGAGCTGCATAGCGAGACCCTATCTCAAAAAGACAAAAAAAAAAAAAAATAGATAGAATGGCTGCATAAATGAAAATACAAGAGATTCATTTCACATTTAAGGGCATATGTAAAATTGAAAAAATGGAAAAGATATTATTTGCAAATGAACCCCAGAAGATAGTAAAAATAATTGTATTTATATAAAAAAATTGAAAATACTTATTTGAAACTTAGGTGAGCCAGTTGTACTGGTACAGACTTGTAAAACCAGCATTTGGGAGGCTGAGGCAGTAGAACTGCTGTGAGTTTGAGGTCATTCTGGACTACATAAGCAAGGTCAAGGCCAGAAAAACAATCAATCTATCAAAAAACTTATGGCACATAGTTTCACCTTAAGCAATTTTTCAATAATAAGTCTATTGAAAGTATAATACTGGCTAGTAAAAGTAACTACACAGAAAAACTCAAATACTGTAGTATAGAACAAAGAAGCTTCCTTTTAAAATTTCATGTTCAAGATAAGATTAACTAAATAGAAACATACCAGAAATGACTTAATAGTTACAAATCTATCCCTATAAATGGAAACACCACCTATGAATTAATTTTGAGGTTATTTGAAAATGACTTTTTAAACTTTTATATCAATAGCAATAAAGTGAAAGGGCACTTAAAATGTATTTTAGAACTTCCTTTTAGAATTAACTACTATGTACAACATGAGCATGGTAGTATAATTTTGATTTTTACCTTAAAATATTTAATAACAACTAAGTATTACCTTTTGGTAGCAATATGACATATAACAGAGGAATATTTCTTTAAATATCAGAGTGCCACTACTTTAAAGAAAGTTTAAAGAATTCATAAAATTTTACACTGATCTCTCTTTATGTATTGAGTACAGGGTCTACAGGGTCTCACTATGTAGATCTGACTCAGTGATTCACCTGTTTTCACCCTCCCAAGCATGGGAATTACAGGTTCGTGCCACCATGCCCAGTCGCAATGGCCATCTCAGCACACCCCAGGGGCAGGGGCAGAATCACACACCAGAGATCAAACCCCCAGCTCTGCTCAGCCTAAGCCGGTGTTTTACTCCTCTGAGCTATCTGGCCAGACCCTGATTTGTCTTTTGTTCAAACATAACATCTAAGTTTATGGGAAAGCTAGATAGCTCAGTGGATTAAAGCACCTGCTTAGGCAGACACAAAGATGAGTTCAATGACAAGCTGTGCCAGCCTCGCCCCCAGGGCATGCTGAGACATTGATTGAGATTCGAAAAGGTGACGTGCACCTGTAATTCCAACAATTGGGAGGATGAAAACAGGAGGATCACTACCAGTCCAATCTGTGTAGTGAGACCCTGTAGACTGTACTAAGGTACATTTTAAAAATTTCTAAGTTTCCTCACTAGTTATACAGCTTGAAATCAACACTTGAATTGGTACATGTCAAGTGTGGTATTTACTCCATTACTGACATACCAGATAATTTCTATGAAGTTCATGAAATTACTGGTGTGGTGCCTCTATAACTTTTTGTTAGAGTAGTATTACCTATACTTAATGATTCATTTTCTCAAACAAACTGTTGATCACTTTTTTTTTGCAGGACTGGGTTCAAACTCATGATCTTGTGCTTGCCAGGCAGCCACTTGTGCCATGGAGCTATCTCCCCAGCCCCTATCAATTTTTTTTTGTCTTTTTGAGACAGGGTCTCACTATGCATTTGAGGCTGTCCTTGAGCTCACTTTTGTAGCCCAGGCTGGTCTCGAACTCGCACCGATCCTCCTGCCTCAACCTCCCGAGTGCTGGGATTACAGGCGTGCACCACCATGCCTGGCCACCTATCAATTTTTATCAAATTTTATATTGCAAAATTTCAACCTCTCTCCAGCAGATCATTCATTCATGTCAATTTTGAGCAGGATACTGAAATGATGCTTCACATATAAATGTATTTAAAACGATCTGGCCAAATTTTACCAAAATACTATGCTCTCCTAGTCAATTTCAATATGTTTATAGCTACTCAGGTTTTCACTGTTCATGGAAATTGCTTTATCCCTATTTCTTTCATCAGTGTTTCGCTTATACAGCTTTTCAAGATCATACATTCTGATTCAAAGTCAAAATCTCTGACTGGTTCAACTATTACATATGAGATTATGATGATCAACTATCATTGTTTGAAAAGGCAGCATTGGATTCTTAATATAATGGATGTCCAACATTAGTTCTGTGAATGAGGAGAACTATGGAACGGTGTTTTCACCTATATGTTACTTATCAAGCCAAAGTATGCGGTAGCCTAACCTGTAGAGATTTTGGAAAAAAAAACATTCTTTATCATTACTTTAATTCTCCTTGGTTTAAACTCAATAATATGTGTTTGTAAGTAAACTCCTCGTGAATCTGTTTGGGTGTGATCTCTTATGACAACGGGTAAATGAATGGTCTAATTTAATTTTCTATTATGGTAGCCATGAATCCTGGCTTAACACTAGAGTAATCAATTAACACATACCAGTTTGGAGGCTCCACCTCACATTGATCAGATGAATCAGAATCTGTGTAACTGGCTCAGTTGATTTTATTCATTTATTGTAATTCTATTGTATGGTGAGGGTTGAGAACAAGTACTATCTATTTAGGAGTTTCATGTGCAATTTTTGAATTGAAATCTATTTTCCCAAGACAGAGGTCCTCAAACTTTAGAGTATATCAAAAATTTCCTGGAATGTTGTTCAGAGAAGTTACTGTACCCTGTCCCCAAAATTTATAATTCATGTGTTCTGGGGTGGGGGCAGTCTTAGTTGTTGCCAAAACACAATACCCCAAACCCACAACTTAAAGAAAAAAGGTTTATCCTGGCTCACAGTTTGCAGATGTTAGTCCATAGTCATCTGGCTCTATGGCAGAATGGCAAAGCAGAGGGTTATAGCAAAAAGCAGTTCACAGAATGTCAAAGAATAAGCAGAGAGATGGATCAAGGGAAAAGAGAAGAGCATGTAAGTTTCCAGACCACATCCCCAGTAACCCACTTCCTCTAACCAGGCTTTACCTCCCAAATCACAATTAATTATAAATTATTCAAGTACCTGCTATGAGGCTTTGAATCTTAACATTCTGCCCTTCTCTCCCAAAAGACTCTTGTGCATCTTGTTATGCAAAATGCATTTTTTCCATCTCACTTGTGGTGAGACGGGAACTTTAAAACTTTGAGTAATTCTGCCCCTATGGCACTGCTAGTGGTGATAGCCCTCATGACCTCTCATTTGGCTGGCTTTGCTCATTCCTTTCAGTTTTCTTCAGATGTTCCACATTCCTGTCTTTCCCAACATCCTAGAGTCTCCACTGTACTTGCAGCTTTACCCTCACATCTTTATACAGTGTATTCTTAAGGCCACACTTCCTGTCCTGTCATCCCAGCTTCTGAAATCTGAATGGAAATCTTTCCTGACCCCACAACTCTGCATTGTGTAAAGCCAACACTAGATGGATAATGATAAGGTCACTGCCAGGGGGATCAGTAGCTGAGTCCTTGTGGATCTTCCTGGTGTTTTAGAGGTCTCTGAGTACCAGAATTGCTTAGCACTATAAACAAAATCACTGAGAATCAATTCTCATTCCTTATGCTGCCTCCATTGTGGAATATACTGTCTTGAGTTTCTCTTCTCAAATGAAAGCTTTTCATTATAACAATTTTGAGCATGGGAAAGTTGGGACCTTATTGGTTCCTCACATTACCTCAAGGCGTTTTTCCTATTGTCCATTTATAAAGTACTCAACTTTTATTTAATTCTATAGTTTCAGCAACCAAGCTCACTGCTGGCCCTTTACAATTACCTACTTTATGGAAGCATCATTTATAGATAAAATCAATACATTTTAAATCATTTAGTTGAGTCTGGTTTTGATTTTGAAATTATAGCTGGTGAAATAACCCAGCTAGAACCATCCCAATGTGTTCACTAAGTGCTTTGAAATTTCTTCTCCAAAACTAGTCTCCTGCCCTTAATCTCAGACTCCTGCAAAATCTCTAGAAGTCAGAAAACTTCAGAGACAAATTCTCTACCAGAAAATAGCGCATGTGGTCTACAATCCAACAGCAAATGAAGTCAGTTTTTCTCAACTGAAACCTCTTGGGCCTGATCTTTTTTTTTTTTTTTTTTTTTTTTTGTCTTTTTGAGACAGGGTCTCGCTATGCAGTTCAGGCTGGCCTTGAGCTCACTTTCGTAGCTCAGGCTGGTCTCGAACTCGCACCGATCCTCCTGCCTCAGCCTCCCAAGTGCTGGGAATACAGGCATGCGCCACTATGCCCGGCTTGGGCCTGATCTTTATATGTTGAATTATTGTCAACACTACATTTCTGAGCTCTGACCAAAACCTCACATCAAACTCAGCTCACAGCATTGTAGAGCTGCTTTTTCACATAGCATCTCTAACATTTTCCAAACTCCTCCCAAAAGCCCAATATGAAGTCTTCTGAAGCACAGAGTCTGGCATTTTGAAAATAATAACCCCATGGGCCCAGCAGGATGTCTCAGTGGTTTAAAGCGCCTGCTTAGCAAAGTTTAGAAGGCTTCAGGGACTGCAGTTCGATCCCTGGCACCACATGCTGCACCAGCCCTGCCCTCAGGGCAGGCTGAGCCGGCCAATAAATAAATAAATAAACAAACAAACAAAAGTTCGGAAACAAGAACAAAATAAAATAAATTAAATTCTAAAAAGAAAATAATAACCCCACTTCAAGGCAGGTTGAAATGACAGAAAGGCACAATAGAGGAGAAACAACTTATGGCATCGTCAACCAGAAGCAGAAAGGAAGATCAAGGTGGGAGGAGGATATAGAATCTTCCAGATGACACTCCAAGTGACCCATCTCCTCTGATCAAGCTTTACTTCCTAAGATCATATTTAACTATATGATGTAAACATCTCCCCAAAACCCCACATTTCCAAAGCATGTAAGGCTTTGGCGGAACGTCTGGATATGAACCACAGAATGGCCTAAAATTGTATTTCTGAAAAGATCTCTGGCTTTATTGATGTTAGTGGTTCAGAGGCCATACTTTGACAACTACTGTCCTATAAATTCCACTGGACCTAGTTTAATTTCTTAAAGATATATTAAGTACAAGTCCCCTTCTAAAATTTCCTCAGAACTGTAAGAGTATTATACCTTCTTTACTTTTCTACTTCATCATCATTTTTTGTGAATGAATCCTACATCCTTCTTATGGGATGATTTTTAGTGTTTTTTTTAATTTGTTTAAATTTCTACCACTCATAAATATTTTTCAACACATTCCCTTAATAGAGTTATAATAACACTGTAAAAGTAAAATAAGGTAAATACTTTCCTTTCAAGCTGTGGCTAAAAATTTGAATTTATCACTTCAATCATTTTAAAGTGTACCATTCAGCAGTATTAACTATATTCAAATCCATATTTTGCATATTTGTTAATGTAGCCTAACATAGGTTCACTAATTTTGGTGGTCACACCATCATGCTGACACACACAGCTAACTTTGGACTATAGTACATGGTTCTATTTCATCTGCAGCTGATGAAAATGTTTTCCAGGACATACAGAAGTTTGTTAGGTTACCAAGCCAACCCAGTACATACTTCTGTTAGTGCCTCTTAGAGTTTTTAAATTTTTTATTCATTTTAATGAGAAAAAAGATAAAATAGCAATGAAACAGTTTCAAAACAGGTTAGTAAGACAGTTACAATAGTTAATACATAGCATATTGGTGTCTTCATTGTAGTTATTCAGAGGACTATGATATCTTGTCTAAACACTGTTAATACAAGCCTTTCTTCTTATTGAACTAAGAGAAAGTAGCTGTATATCTATTCGATTTTGTACATACATATATTGTTTTCACTGAAAAATGGTTCTTTATTTATATCTCTCTTTTTTCCTGCTTTGTCAGAGATGGATGTTCCATTGCTGTTAGAGAAGCTGTATTTGGAGAAGTCTTTGAAGGATCTTCTGATACTTGATGCTAGTCCAATTCAGTAAAAAGCCCAATATAATCCAATAGTATATAAAACTAGTGAGTTACCAGCAGAACTGGCAATTCTGAAGCTTTTGACTTGAGCCTTTTATAACTCAGCATATTAATATGGTTTTAATTTTTATACCTTGTGGTTAGATTTTTCTGCTGGATAGTTAAAACCAAGTTAAAGTAAGACCTATATAACTACAAATGTAACTTTTGCTATGTGATAAGGTCAAATTCCTTCAGGATTTACCCTGGAACCATGTACAGCACCTTGTGGATCTTTTGTCGGTTCAGCTATCTGGATGAGTCATGACCATTGCTTAACCAATTTGCTCTCTGTGAAAGCCTGAGAGAAACTTTTCTCTCTAGGTGACTCTCTTTACATACACTATGCATCATCGATTACTTTCCTCTGTGGCCCCATAATTTCCTTGATCAGAAAATTTGGAACCCCACAGAGTTACAGGATGTCACAGCACAGGTTCTCTTACATCCCGAGTCCTCATTGATGTTGAAAGGCTAGCGCTGTGCCACTTAGATTTCACCTAGTTAGCTTCAACAAATCATTACAGTATTTCAAGATCTTTTTGGTATTTTTTAATTTTAATTTTATTTTTAATTGCATTTAATAAAAATAACAGTGTGACAGTTTCAAAACATGTTAGTAGTACATTTTCAGTATTTGATATAGTGCATATTGTTGTCCTCCTAGTAGTTATGCAGAGCACAGTGTGTAGATGTGGTAATTTCTCTAATCTTTATAGGTACAAAAACATTCATTCTCATTGAACTAAGAGGAAGTAGCTGTATACATAATCCAATGTTCCATAATCACAGTGGGTTACTGTCAAAACTGGCAATGATTTAAGGTGTTGATTTAAGCCTTTTACAGCTTACCATATTAATCTAACTTTACGTTTTATGCCTCATGGTTAAACTATTTTGCTGGGTAGTTAAGGGCAAGTTAAAGCAAGACCTGTACAACAAAACATGGAACTTTTGTATCTCCCAAGGTTAGTCAGATTCCCTCAGGATTTACTTTGAAACATGTACAGTGCTTTGTAGAACTGTTGTCAGTGTCAGCCATCTGAATGAGTCATGGCCATTTTTTTGACCAATTTGCTCTCTGTGAAAGCCTGAGAGAATATTTTCTCTCTAGTTTATTCTCTTTAGGTACACTGCATATCTTCAGTCCCTTTCCCCTGTAGCCCCATAATCTCCTTGAACAGAAAATTTGGGAAACCAATGAATTATAGGATGTTATAGCATAGGTTCTCTTATGTCCTGAGTCTTCATCGACCTTGAAGGACTAGGGCCAAAATATTGGCTATCCTTGTATCCCTTCTTTTTCTCCAATTTTTGGTCTGTAAACTTATATTCTTAACCCTCCAGAAGAAAAGTTTAGTGATACTATTACTCTATAACGAAGATAAATGAGCTTAACATCATTGTCTTTCTGAGTATCAAACATCTTAGACTTAACTTGGAATTGGTATTATCTACCAATCATTGATAGTCTAATAAATCTTTATAGAATGTGATAAATATAGTTACCCACTTTTACATAGGAATTTAGAAATCTAAGCATATATAAAATTGTAGCCTGTCAATCCTTCGGTATTTTTCCTAGTCTCTTATTCTCATTTAATACTATTTTTGTTTTCTTGTAAACCAGACATTTACTGAGAGAAAGAGTATAGAAATAACTAAAATTACATTAGAAGCAGCACATATCTAAAATACCAGAATGATAGGAATTCCATGCATAGATATTTTTGATTGTGAGTTTGTCATCAAGATTATGCAAAGTGGCTTTCTAAACAAAATAATTAATTAATGTACATTTCACATATCACTCTATATTGCCAATTCTGTATAGATGGATTTCTTATAAATTTTACATGCATATAATAATTCCTTTCCAATAGTAATACGTAAGGCTTAGAAACATTAACCAGTTTTCTTAGAGTCACACAGTTAGTAAGCATAAGATCTAGGGCAGTGGTTCTTAACCTTTCTAATGCTGTGACTCCGCAATACAGTTCCTCATGTTGCAGTGACCCCAAAGCAAAAAATAATTTTGATTGCTACTTCAAATTACTAATTACAATAATTAACATTTCCCCATGGCATGGTTTAAATCCATATTTTCTGATGGCTTTAGGCGACTTCTGTGTTTTGGTTGTTTGACCCCCGCCTGGGTCGTGACCCACAGGTTGAGAACCGCTGATCTAAGGCGTGAAATCTCAGTCTAAGACTTCCCTGATACGCAGTTCTTAAAAGTCTAAAGTACTGAGTTATAGACTTCCTTTCTAGTCTTGGCATTCATGAGAAACATGTGTTTCACAAGAGATGATAAATAAATTTTTCTTCAGGATCAACCTGCTTCCAACATGAATACTTGAGATATGACAGTTGAACTCTCAGATGATCAAATTATCCTACATGCGTGAGCAAAAATGTCACAACAAAGCTTATTAAAATCCTATAGTCTATAATGGCTGGGGGTTTGGTTCCCTGGCCTGTGATGCCGGGCCTCCCCCCAAACCCTGGGGTGCACTGAGATGATGAATGAGACTGGGCGTGGTAGCACACACCTATAATCCCAACACTTGGGAGGCTGATAAGCAGGAAGGATCACTACAAATCCAATCTGTATAGTGTGACCCTACAGACCATGGACTAAATACATAAAAAGTCCTATATACAATTTTAAAAGTGAGAGAGGATTCTGATGATACTATGCACATTTTTTCCAGCCAGTATCAGGCCAAGAGGGAAGATTGAACTCAGGAAATAAATGTTAAATTACAAGTCATGTGAGCAGATGATGCTGGCTCTAAAGAAGATGGCTGGAAATGAAAACTTTATTGAGCACTCACTATAAGCCTTTACCCAGTGTTCTAGCAAAGAAGTGAGAACTAGGGGACTGATTGTGGTAGAAATGGGAGCCAATGCATAGCTGAAGAAACCTGAGGTTTGTATTGTTTCCAATTTTCTTTTCTTTTTTTGTGCTGTCCCTGAGATTTTTCTTTTAACTCACTATAATATAAAGCAAATCTATTTTTATTGTGTGCTTGTTGAATGTGGATATATACTATACTCATCTTACTCCCCAAATCAGTAAAAATTGTAAAAGGCATCAGAACAAAAGAATACATTACTGTTGTTACTTTGCTATTATGCACTGTAGCTGTATAACAAAGAACATATTGCAATTTTTCAGATTCCTATATGTGAAATTTCTTTTGTATTTGACTTTATGTGGTGATCAGTGGGAAATGTTGTATTTTAGATAGGAATACGTGAAGCAGAATTGGGAGAAGACACTTACAGAAGACCTAAATGCCCTTGCTGCTTCTGGATAATAAGATTATCATAAGGCAACAAAAGATTTAAGTTTTAAGGAGTTATATAGTTAGTGAAGACTCAAAGATAGTAAAAATCAAAAGGTCCAATATATTCACCCTAATTCTCCATTATTTATTTTCTTATCTATATCTTAACCCAAAAGCTTGTTTTCTCCAAAGTACTTTTTTTTTTTTTTTTTTTTTTTTC
>PVJA010023272.1:0-33228 GCA_004027025.1 Myocastor coypus | reverse complement strand
TTTTTTTTTTTTTTTTTTTTTTTTTTTTTTTTTTTTTTTTTTTTTTTTTTTTTTTTTTTTTTTTTTTTTTTTTTTTTTTTTTTTTTTTTTTTTTTTTTTTTTTTTTTTTTTTTTTTTTTTTTTTTTTTTTTTTTTTTTTTTTTTTTTTTTTTTTTTTTTTGAGACAGGGTCTCACTATGCAGTTCAGGCTGGCCTTGAGGTCACTTCTATAGCCGAGGCTGATCTCAAACTCGCACTGATCTTCTTGCCTCAGCCTCCTAAGTGCTGGGATTACAGGCGTGCGCCACCATGCCCAGGTCTCTGGTGGGGTGTTGATAGGGGAGTAGAACTCAGGACCTCGCACTTGCCAGGCAGGCACTGTGCCACTGAGCTATATCCCTAACCCTATAATAGTTTTTTAAACAATTTTTGTCAATTCTAGTATTTGTCTTGGTTGTGAGTCATTTATTTATTCATTTATTTATTTTGGCGGGACCAAGGTTTGAACTCCTTTGCCAGGCAGGCCCTTGTGCCACAGAGCTAGCTCCCTAGCCCCTAAGTTGTGAGTCATTTCTAATTTCATGTGTCGGTTAACTTCACTAGCTTGGAATATTGTATATGACATTGTTGAAGAGCTGGGTACTGGTAGCTTTTTAAGACTCTAGGGGGTGCCAGGGACATAACTCACTGGTGTAGCGCCTGCCTGGCAAGTGTGAAGTCCCAAGTTCAGTTCTCGGTCTATGTCATTGGCCCCTCTGGAACATTGTTCAGGCAGGCTGTTGACTTAGGAGTACTCATAGTAGGATTGGTGTCAACTGTGTTATGTATGTTCTGTTAGCACTCTGTCACTGTAATAAAATACTTGGGATGATTCAATATATAGAAAAAAGGTTAGTTTGAACTCACACTGGAGATTCTAATCTAGCACAGGGTAGCCCTGTTGCTTTGGGCCCATCACAAGGCAGCACGTCCTGGCAGAAGTGCACGATAGAAACACTCCCCCAGAACCAGAACACAAAAAGAAAAGAGGAAGGGACCAGGGTCCTTCCATCATCTCTGGGCACAGGCTGCCAACAGCCTGAACAGTTCCACCCCTCCCAGTCACACCACCCTGGACCAGGCCTTTATGTGGGCCTTTGGAGGACACTCATGATTAGAAGCACTCCTGGTTAGTCTTTGCTCTGGGACACTGGTGGTTGACCTGTGGCACCATGCTCCAGCTGGTTATCATTGAAAGCTCTAAAAGGTTTACTATCACTGCTGTAGGATCTAAGGCAGTGGTTCTTAGCCTTTCTGATGCCATGACACTGCAATACAGTTCCTCATGTTGTAGTGACCCCAAACCAAAAAATAATTTTGGTGGCTACTTCAAATTACTAATTCCAGCAAATAACATTCCACCATGGCATAGCATAGGTTTAAGTATGTATTTTCCTATGGCTTTAGGTGACCCCTGTGTTTTGGTCATTTGACCCCCACTGGGGTCACGACCCATAGGGTGAGAGCCACTGATCTGAGGTGTTACATTGTGGTATTTCCATTGAATAAGTTGGGCATATGTACTATTTGTGTTGTGGGCACTGTTTAATTTTAGTTCCTTATTACCTACAGTTTTTTGCCAGGCATTGTAGAGTGTGACTACACATGTACTGAGTACTCAGCAGTGCACTCTGATTCCTCCTTTACATGTATGAGCTCACTCTCAGCAGAGCCCTTCCTTTTGTTCTGTGCTAGTCATGGCAAGAAAATGGCTCTCAAGGTCTAATGTGTTAGCTTTGACAATTTTCAATCCATCTTCTTCCTCAGGTTAGCATCTGCTGTGTTCTCTTAAGGTTCTTTGCAGGATAGTACAGAAGCATGGTGGACATAGAAATGCAGGCACAAGCAGTTGGGCTTACCTCGGTTGTGTTCCTCCTGATTCAGTGGTTATTTGACTTGTGGTTCGGTCTTGGATAGCATCCCACTTCCCATACATGCTGGTTTGTGGTAGGAGTACACTACCAGTTATTTGGTGATAGGTTGAACAAGTCTCTTCAAAACATTTGTCCCGGGGCTGGGGAGATAGCTCTGAGGCACAAGTGCCTGCCTGGCAAGTGCAAGGTCATGAGTTTGAACCCTGGTCCCGCAAAAAAAAAAAAAAAAAAAAAAAAAAAAATTGTCCCTTTTTGTTTGTTTTGTTTTTTAATCTTTTATTCATGTATTTGGTACAGGCGCTCACTCGGACTCACAGTTGTCCTCCTGTCTCAGCCTCCCCAGCATTGGGATTATAGCCATGCCCCGCCACGCCCAGATTCCAGGACAGCACAGCCTGCCCCAGAATGCGGTGCCCAAGATAGAACCCATGTTCTTGCACTTGCCAAGAAGGCACTTAAGACTGCCAAGCTATCTCCAGGGCCCCAAAACATTTGTTGTTTTTGGTGCAATCATGTTTTCTGTTTTCATATATTTTGAATTCAGATTTGTAGGTAGTGAGTTTCCTTGTTTTTTTCATTTATCAGACAATATATGTCACGTTTATTCTTCAAGAACACTTGTATAACAGTTATTTCTAGCCGGGCGTGGTGGCGTACGCCTGTAATCCCAGCACTTGGGAGGCGGAGGCAGGAGGATCGGTGCGAGTTCGAGACCAGCCTGGGCTACAAAAGTGAGCTCAAGGCCAGCCTCAACTGCATAGTGAGACCCTGTCTCAAAATGACAAAAAAAAAAAAAAAAAAAAAAAGTTATTTCTCAGTAGATGTTTTCTGACTTTCAGGCTTCCTATTATAAAGTTTGCCATCATTTTATTTGTTATCATTTCGAGATTCTCTGCCCTTCTTATCTACGTATGATTTTTTTTTTAGCTTATATTGCCCCTTTAATCTTCAAGTTCAGTTAATTTTCCAGTTTTATAATTTCTATTTAGTGTTTTTCTTAGTTTCCATTGCTTTGCCAAGATTTTCTTTCTTTCTTCCTTCCTTCCTTCCTTCCTTCCTTCCTTCCTTCCTTCCTTTGTTTGTTTGTTTTGGTTTCTCTTTTTACAGTATTAGGGATCGAACTTGCAGCCTTACACTTGCCAGGCAGGTGCTTATGCCGCTGAGCTGTATCCCCAACCATTACCAACATTTTCTGTCATTTACTGTTTTGAACTTACTATCCATGGTCATGTTATATGTGTTATATCTGTATTATTCAACTTCCATACAGCTCTTTCTTCATGTCTATTGGAAGTTGTCCTTTTTTCCATGTGCCTAGTTCATTGTTCTTTTGACCATTATTTATGTAGGTTTTTCTGGGTGTGTCTACCAGATTCCTTTTGATGGTCCAATGAAGCTTTTGAATCTCAGACTAATGGACTTAAGTGCAAAATAATATAGATCCTAAAAAATAATAATTTTGGAATAACAGTATAATGTTTAGGAATAAAAAGTAAATAATAACTTCTTTATTGGTGTATAAGTTATAGTCACATAGCATAAGCAAAAATTTTGTAGGATATATTAGTACAAACATTATTTTTTTTTTAACTATAAAGGATTATTAAACGGGTTGATTTTGAGTCTTCCCACTTATGGATCAAAAATGTTTATATGCATGGAATACTATAACAATTTAACTGTACATAGTTTAATAACCATAAACTGTTTAAGTCTGTGTAATGCTAATTTGGCAACCAGAACTTACCGATTCATTTTTCAGTAGTGTCTATGAATATAAATACTATGTTTACAGAGGAGATTAAGACTTCCCATACTTTCGTGCTCCATATAATGAACAAATGGTCGACATTTTTGTTTTCACCGCAGTTCACAGATGTTAGTTTCTTTCAAAGATCTTACAGGGTGTTGTGGTCCCAGGTTAAGAACCTTTGTTCTTTCAAAATATGTTGTCCTTATGCATCCTGAGCTATGGGAAATCAAGCATTTGTGTCAAAGAATGCAATGATATCTTTGTGACCTATAAAATGGAAATAATGATAGTTCTATATTGTTTGACTTTTTAAAGTAATAGAATAGTTGTAATATTTTGATATCTTTACAGTTTTGGAAAGACATTGTTGATGATAATGAAGTACGTGACCTCATTTCCGACAGAAGCAAGTCTCATGGTGAGTCAGTGAGAGTAAAGTAGAGATGTTGAAAGACACCACTGATGAGTGAAATACCAACTGAAGGGAAATTGTGTTTTCTGTTATAGACGGTACATCAGGAGAATGGATTTGGGAAACTTTATTTCATCCACCTCGGAAGCTGGGCATTAATGATATTGAAGGACAGCGGGTACTTCAGATTGCAGTGATTTTGCGAAATCTTTCCTTTGAGGAGGGCAATGTTAAGCTCTTGGCAGCTAATCGTACCTGTCTTCGTTTCCTATTACTTTCAGCACATAGTCATTTTATTTCATTAAGGCAATTAGGCCTTGATACATTGGGAAATATTGCAGCTGAGGTAAGCATGTGATATTACGTGTGTGTGTGTGTGTGTGTGTGTGTGTACACTTGCCCGTATTTATAGGACATTAAATGTTTACACATACTTGTTGCCAAAAATAGTGTAAAATATCATATAGGTTTGTAAAAATAAACACTTGACTGACACTTCAATTTAGTGATAAACAGGGCTGGCAAGATAGCTCAGTGATCTAAGCACTTTCTTAGGCAAGTGCAGGGACCCAGGTTTAATTTGTGGTACCACTGCCCCCACCCCTGTGCATACTGAGCTGGCCACTGAGATGGGGCATGGTGGCACACACCTGTAATCGCAGTGCCGGGGAGACTGAAAAGAAGAGGATCTCTGCAAGTCCAGTTGCATAGTGAGACCCTGTACCAAATACACAAGTTTAGTGATGACTGCCCTCATAATAACTATATTGTCTAGAGTAACACAATGTAGTCTTGTTTACTTTTATTAAATTTGAAATATACAACTCTGGAAGAAGCAAATCCCAATAACAATGTTCTTTCTTTCTTCTAGCTTTTATTGGACCCTGTTGATTTCAAAACTACTCATCTGATGTTTCATACTGTTACAAAATGCCTAATGTCAAGGGATAGATTTTTAAAAATGAGGGGTGAGTGTTGATGTAAGATTTTTATTGTCTAAAGCAAACAAAGAATATCATTTTAAAGAAAGTAATTGTAGCCAGGTGCTTATAATCCCAGCGCTTGGGAGGCTGAGGCAGGAGAATCTTTTTAAGTTTGAGACTGCCTGGGCTAGACAGTGCACTCAAGACCAGCCTGAACTGAATGGAGAGAACCTATCTCAAAAAGACAAAAGTACTGATAATAATTATATATAACTGGGTGTCATGGTGTAGGCCTGTAATTCAAAATTCTTAAGAGTTCAAATCAAAATAAATAAATGAAAAATAAAAAAAAAATAAAAGTTCAAACCTGCCTGGGTGGCTTACCAATACCCTCCCAAAATCAAAAGAACTGGAGATGTAACTGACTACAAAGATCCTAGGTTCGGAGTGGGGCATGGCAGCGCACCCTGTTAATCCCAGCACTTGGGAGGCTGAGGCAGGAGGATCAGTGTGAGCTCGAGACCAGCCTGGGCTACAAAAGTGAGCTCAAGACCAGCCTGAACTGTATAGTGAGACCCTGTCTTAAAAAAAAAAAAAAAAAAAAAAAAAAGAGATCCTAGGTTTGATACCCAGTAATGCTAGTAAACTAAGCAAATAAACTTTGTGTGTTTTTTAGGCATGGAAATTTTGGGAAATCTTTGCAAAGCAGAAGATAATGGTGTTTTAATTTGTGAATATGTGGATCAAGATTCATATAGAGAGATCATTTGTCATCTCACCTTACCTGATGTGCTGCTTGTAATCTCAACACTCGAGGTGCTATACATGCTCACTGAGATGGGAGATGTTGCTTGCACAAAAATTGCAAAAGTAGAAAAGAGTATAGGTAAGAAGACTGGACCAGAGCTGTGATAAATGATATTTTCTACTAAGAAAAGTGTCCCATATGGTGCTTATATAAAAACTTTCACGAGGCAGGGTGGCACACACCTGGAGATACTCAGGAGGCTGACGCAAGAGGATTGCTAAGACCTCAAGGCATCCTGCTCAAGGGTAATGAGCACAGTGGTGTAAAGTCAACCTGAGCTACATGAGACCCTGCTCAAAAAATAAAGCAACTTTAATGGGTATTTGGGATTTACTGCTTAAGTTTTAGGCATCATTATCCTGTCAGATATATGTGTTTTCAGTATTCTTTCTACTGATTTCAGATGAGCAAGAATCTGTCATATAGAACAGGATAACATGGCTGTCACATGGCCCTATTTCTTCTACCTTTGTTAGATACCAGTTTTTAAGTCCATAAAACGGCTAGGTGTGATTCCTTGAGAGTGGGTCTTTCCATTTAGTTGGCCTATTGCTACTAGTAACATGCTGACAGCAGGGCTCTAATTCATGTGTCACTGCTGGTATCTCTGAGCCACCAGTGGTACATGCATATGGCCCCATCCAGCAGCATGTGACAGTCCTATCAGGTGGTGCAGTAGCCTGATGGAACAGTAGTGCATGTACATCGTTGGTTCAAGCCACCAGTTACATTTTAAACAACCAAAGGTAAGTAATACAACTTTCTTTCTGCTATTAGATATTACTTGTAGTTACGTTATCAGAAGTTAGTGAACTCACCTTCTAAAAGCTTGTCAGTTTTAAACAGTCTTCCTAAAGCATTCCTTGTCGTCATCGTACTGAGGGATTAAAATCCTGCCTGTTTTGGCATAAATGCTAAAATTAACATAATAAAGATTTATCTTGAAAATGTTATTACTGGGAAATTAAGATACTGGTTTCCATGTCAGTAATTCTGGCTATAGATCAGAAATACTTAGGATGGGCCAGGCGTGGTGGTGCATACCTGTAATCCTAGCACTTGGGAGGCTGAGGCAAGTTCAAGACCAGCCTGGGCTACAAAAGTGAGCTCAGAGCCAGCCTGAACTGTATAATGAGACTCTGTCTCAAAAAGACAAAAAGAAAAAAAGTACTTGGGAAACTTTTATGAAAGTACAGGCTTTCTGTCCAGGTGTGGTGTTGCATATCTGTGATACTAGCAGTTGTAGGATGAGGCAAGAGAACTGCAGAAAGTTCGAGGCCAACCTGGGCTGTGAGGAATGTTAGGCCATTTTGACTACATGCAGACCTGTCTCAAAAAGGCATCAAGTCCTTACTTCATACCTACTAGATCAGTCTTCAGAGGTTGTTAGGGTCCACAGCTAATTCAGATGTGCCGTGATCCATGGACTGGCTTTGAAAAGTAATATTGTAAACATTGTGTGTTCTGTAGATAAGACGTTTTCTAATCTCACTGGAGAATAACTATTGGTGTTCTATGTGTTTTAGACATGCTAGTATGTCTGGTCTCCATGGATATTCAGATGTTTGGCGCTGATGCACTAGCGGCTGTAAAGCTTGTTGAACATCCAAGTTCTGCTCATCAAGTCTTATCTGAAATCAGGCCGCAGGCTGTAGAGCCAGTCCAAACCCAGACCCATGTAGCATCTGCCCCAGGTTAGTATTTTTATTTTTATTTTTTTAAAAGTACACTTAAGAGATATGTAATGTTGAGTACAGAGGATAAATTAAAATACACAGTATGAAGAATTAATAGTTTACTAGTAGACTAAAGGAAAATTTGGATGTGTACTGTAATTCCTTAGATACTGTATGTTCCAGGAATGGCAAGATCAAAGGGAGCACAAAGGAGGAATAGTGTAATAGACAAATCCAGTTGAGAAAGATTTAGAGAGGGGCTGTGGGAAACAGCTCCGTGGCACAAGTGCCTGCGTGGCAAATGCAAGGTTGTGAGTTGAAACCCTGGTCCCACAAAAAAAAAAAAAAAAGATTTAGAGAAATGTGAGAGATGCGTGTGCTCACAATTGCACAAGCAGTACATGACTCACTGAGCGTGTTACCTGATTCTGGTCGTGGGACATTGACATGCCAGCAGGTTAGTTGTGTAGACCTTACGATTTTCTTCAGCAATGTTCTGGATACATAAGTCTAGCTTTCCTAGTATACTCTGCCTCCACCTTTGGCTCCAGTACTACAGGATCAGAGGTTCCGTGCATACAGGTGCGTGTATGCACGCACACACATGTACACCTGTGTACACGTAGCCTTCAGAGAGTCCCCTGGCTTAATTCCTGCTAGCCTCATTTATCATACATACCTATGTATTAGCCAGGGTTCTTTTTAGTTCTTGGTCTCCTTTTTAACACACTCATCCTTTTTGTAGTCCTTCTCATTCTTTGTTCTCAAAGAACTAACCCATCTTTCCTGCCACTTGTCCTTTGACTGTCTACACTCTCACCTCCTACTGTCCCCAGAGTATTTTTCCCTTGTATTTTTGAATGAAAGACGCTTGTTTTCTCAGGTGACCTCATCTCTCACTTTGTAGTTAATTCATATAAAGTGTGTAAGATGAGTCTCTGCATGTTCTTACAAGCTACCTGAACTCATTCTGCTTTGGCTTTCCTTTGTCTCAGAGGGAGATGCTAACTACTTCTGCATCTGCATTCTGTCTTTCTCATGTCTTCTTACATCTTAAATCGCTCTTATTCTTTTTAGGTAGTAATACAGTTTACATCCGCCTGCTAACCTTTCTTCCCTTTAGTCTTGTTGTCCTTAATCTTTATTACATCTGTTTATTCCATCTTGTTGAGTCTTGCTAACTACCTTGGTTTCTTTAACATTAGTGCTAATGCTTCCCTTCAGACTCCTCTCTTTCGCGTTATTTGTGCTCACGTTCATTGCGTCATGATCCTAAAATCTCCTATTTCAACTCATACAATTAAAATTATGTATTGACTATAGTATGTCACATATTTATTAGTGTTTTTTGTATCCTTAAGTATCTGTAACATTGTATCATATGCATTTAACCTACCAGAAATCCCCCTGACAGAACTTAATAATAAAAGGCAAAAAAAGTAACTTGGAGGTTCCATAAACTCAGTGAATACCCATGCACAATACATGTCAAGACAGTGCATGACAGAGAATCTTCAGTCAGATTCCTAAGAGCTTCTCAGCCTTGACAAAAAAAAAAAAATCTCATAATGCCAGTTATGTGAATAGTATGTACATATTTTATTATTATTATTATTATTATTATTATTATTGTTTCAGAGCTTTTGTTTGTTTATTTTTATGGCCCGCTCAGCCTGCCCTGAGGGCAGGGCTAGCACAGCATGTGGTGCTGGGGATCGAACTGCAGTCCCTGCAGCTGCCTAAACTTTCCTAAGCAGGTGCTTTAGACCACTGAGCCATCCTGGCGGGCCCCTATTTTTTATCATGTTGAGTAGCAGACCACTTTACTAGTTATGTTCACTCTGAATGACACCTTTAAATTATTTTACTGATTACCCTTCACAGTGTTGGCGTTTTCCACTCATGGCTTAATCCTACTCTTGTAGAATGATAGCCATCAAGCTTTTTGCTCTTTCCTTCACTGTAAAATGTTCTGATTTAGCCTATTTATCTGCTTTTGGGTTGATAGTTAAATTTCATAATTTAAGTAGTTGCAAAGAGTGTATTTTGAGTTACATATTAAAGTGATATAAATAACTTTAAAATATTTACAATATTCTTTGCAAGCATTGGAATCTTAGGACCAGCCAGATAGCTCAGCAGATTAAAGTGCCTGCTTAGGCAGACACAGGGGCCAAGTTTTTAATCCCCTGGTATTTGATCTCCTGGTGTGCCACCATGCTGTGCTGTGTTGTGCCGGGCCATGCCAGGCCCCGCCCATGGGCATGAAGATACTATGATTGAGACTGGTTGTGATGGCGTATGCATGCAACCTCAGTGCTTGGGAGGCTGAAAACCAGAGGATCACTATAACCCCAATCTGTGTAGTGAGACCCTGTAGGCCCTTTTTTAAAAAAGGCATTGAAATCTTAATGCCATCATTCATATAAAAAATGCACATGGGTTAGTGGTGAAGCACAGTTGTAGAGCAAGTACTTCCCATGCACAGGTTCCTGGGTACTGGCCGTAGTGCCCTCCTCCCAATACATAGATAGATAAAGAAAGCCAGCTTCCCCACCTTCCCCCGCCCCCCCCCAGGAAAAAAACAACAACAACAACAAAAAAAAACCATAAGAGCTACCAATACTGCCCTAGGATGAGATAGCTTAGTGGTGTAAAGTGCCTGCTTAGGCAAGCTTAAGAAACTGTAGCAACCGCGCAGTTTGATCCCTGGCACTACATGCTGTGCCAGCCCCACCCCCATAAGATAGATAGATAGATGGATGATAGATGGGTAGATAGATAGACAGACGAATGATAGATGTAGTAAATTTATTTTTAATGATCAACTGATAACTAGAGTTTGCTATTTTTATTAAAATCATAGAATTATTAAGTACCTGATTTGTGAGAATATCTGATGCCCAATCATTAAATACATTTTAAGAGGGCCAGCCAAATGGCTCAGCAGACTAAAGCACAGGCGTAGGCAAGTGCAGCAACCAAGTTTGATCCTTGGGATGCTGTGCTGGTCCCACCCACGGGCACACTGAGATGATGATTGAGATTGGGCATAGTGGCTCATGCCTATAATCCCAGCAGTCAAGAAGTTGAAATCATGAGGTTCTTTGATTCTGATCTACATAGTGAGACCCTGTAGACCCTGCACTAAATACATTCTTAAAAAGGCTTTTAAGAAAATAAATCTGCAAGGCATGGTGGTGCATGCGTTGTAATCAAAGCACTTGGGAGGCCGAGGTAGGAGGATCAGTGTGAGTCTGAGAGCAGCCTGGGCTACAAAAGTGAGCTCAAAGCCAGCCTGAACTGCATAGTGAGACCCTGTCTCAAAAAGATCTAAATAAATAAGTTAATTAATAAATCCATTTTAAGTTTCCTAAAACCAATTTTGAAAGACACAACTATAAATGTTTGATACTCTTCCACTTAGCTATGCTTAGGTAAGCTAGTAGCAATAAAGAAGGCAGGACTGAAACAAATCGTAAGCCAGCAGTTGTGCTTTTAAGAAGAGCACAACTGTCAGACATGGTGCTCAAGGTTATTGTTATCTATGCTTCTCTGCCTTTATTCATACTTCTTTTCTTCCAGACTAGTCATATCCAAAATTCCCTAAATATTCTGTCAGTCTATAAATTAACTCAGTAAGACTAGATAACTGACCTCAGGAGAAGCAGATAGATACAAAAGTGTAAAAGAACAGTTTTTCAGCAAAACATTGTAGATTCCCTATGTACAAATACACATGTACCGAGGCATGGGAGCCCCTGTGCTCTGCCCCTCCACCAGTTAAGCTGGCTGTCTAGCTGGAGTTGGTGGTGCACATCTATAATCCTAGCGCTCAGAAGGCTGAGGCAGGACTTCCAGGTCACACTTGGCCTCAGAGTGAGTTGAAGGACAGTTTGGAATATGTAGTTGAGACCCTGTCTCCAACCCTGTCTTGCATTAATTAAGAAAGTAGTGGATCATCATCCTTTTCCTGTAAACCAAGCCTGAATAAACTTAGCATAGATTCACAAATTCTGCCTATTCTAACAACCCAAAGCCCAAATATTCCAGTTCTACCTTGTAACTTCTCATTCACTCTCTTTCCCCTTCATCCTCTATGTAGACGGTGTACCCAAGAAAATCCTTTCTCACTTCTTACTGACTCTTCCTGTAGATCCTTCTGTGGTGAGAGAGAACCTACACTGTATCTCATGGGAAGACGAGTCAAGGTTCCCCATCTCTGTTCTGGGGACCTCCATGTAGCCTCTTCAGTGACAGCACATGTTCTGTGTTTTTGTGTACAGCTTTAAGAGTACATCTGAATCCCCTGAAGGGCATGCTTCAGGCACAGATTTCTGGCCTCCATTATTGAGTTTCTCAGTCACGTGCGACCTGAGAATCTTGATTTCTATCAAGCTCTCATGAGATGTTGGTACTTTAGGCCCAAAAAATGTACTTTGAGGACTCCTGGGTCAGGAGAAAGGGAGTATATTACTCATTTGAAGACCAGTGTAGTGTTTGGGACATTTATAAACCCTTGTTATCATGGATTTAAAGCATGTTTATGAAAATCTTGGCAGATTTACCTCATTCAACATAGGAGAGATGCTGCGCAACTTGTGATGAAACTAGCTTTATGGGGCTTTGTGTTGGGAGCTGGCAGTTGGACCCAGTGCTTTTGCCGTGCTGAGCACTTTCTCTGCCTCTCAGCTTTTCTCCGAACCAATAACTTTCTTTTTCAAAGAGCTCGAGCCTAATCAGACTCACTTTCTCTTCCATAGGAAGTCTTAAACCTTTTTCAGTTTTCTTTTATAGTATGTTAGTATACATTCCTATAACCTTCTTCAGTTCAGAATTGTAAGACACACTTGCCATGAGTTTATTATCTGAATGAGATGCCACTGCCTTCAATTTTTTTAAGAAATAATTTTGTACTTTTTTCTTTACACAAGATTCTGCTTCAGAAAAAATTGTGTTGTTTGATAGGAGGTAAGCGATTAAAGGCAAAGATACTAGGCAGAATTCTTTCATTCTGCAATATTTCTGAATTCAAAATACCAAAATGGTATAGAATACTCAACTTCAAACGCCCAACTTTATTTACCTTTAATAAAGATAAATACATATAAAATGCTGGGGTTGACAGGAGGTCCCTTCGTTAAGAGGCTTTGGTGACAGTTTCTAATTCTTGAGCTATGTCAGAGGTCTTTAATAATAACTATAGTAACAATAGCTAACTTCTATGTAGTGTTTTCTTTGTGCCAAACATTTTAACTGATGACATAGAACTCATCTAGTCCTGTGTCAATCTGTGAGGGTAGTGCATTTTTACTTTTCCCCATTTTGCAGATAAATAACTTAAGTAGCTTGCCCTGGATTACAGAACTAGAAAGTGATAGAACTCAACCATAATCCTGCAGTGCTTTAAAAAAAAAAAAAAAAGATGAGAATGAGTATAGGGCCTAGTACCGCAGGTCTATAATCCCAGCACTTGAGAGGCTGAGATAGGAGGATCACCATGAGTTCAAGGCCAGCCTGAGCTACATAGTAAATTTCTGTCTTAAAATATGAAAACGAAGCCGGGCGTGGTGGCGCACACCTGTAATCCCAGCACTTGGGAGGCTGAGGCAGGAGGATCGCTGCGAGTTCAAGACCAGCCTGGGCTACAAAAGTGAGCTCAAGGCCAACCTGAACTGCATAGTGAGACCCTGTCTCAAAAAGACAAAAAAAAAAAAAAAAAAAAAAAAAAAAAAAAAAAAAAAGAAAATGAAATGAGTTAAACCTTTCTGATCCAGCATGGGAAAAGAGAAGTTAGGAAAGAAGAGGTAACTTTTTTTTTTAACTTTATTTATGTATGCATGTATGTATGTATGTATGTATGTATGTATGTATGTATGTATGTTTTGGCCAGCTCAGCCTGCCCTAGGGGTGGGCTTGGTGCAGCATGTGGTGCCAGGATTGAACCACGATCCCAGCGTTTGTCTAAGCAGGCAATTTAGACTACTGAGCTATCTCACTGGCCCAGAAGAGGTAATTCTTGCAGGCAAAAGTTTTAGAAACATGTAAATTGAGTAGCTGATAGCCAGGTGTGGTGGCGCACGCCTGTAATCCCAGCACTCGGGAGGCTGAGGCAGGAGGATTGGTGCGAGTTCGAGACCAGCCTGGGCTACAAAAGTGAGCTCAAGGCCAGCCTCAACTGCATAACGAGACCCTGTCTCAAAAAGACAATAAATAAATAAATAAATAAATAAATAAATAAATAAATTGAGTAGCTGAAAACTGATTCCTCTCAGGGTCCTAACTGCATTTACACCACTTGGAATGTCAGCAGCTTTCCTGAGAGCAGTACTTCTCAAGTGTGTGCTACACTGCAGCGATTCTACATTTCCAGTTTACATTCTTAAGTGTGGGCCTGGGGAGATAGCTTGGCTGTTTAAGCATTTACCTGGCAGGCACAAAGACCAGGTTAAGTTCCCAGTACCACATGCCATGCCAGCCCTGGAACGCAGGTGTGCTGGGCAGTCCACGTACTGGTCATGGTGGCACATACCTGTAATCCCAGTGCTGGGGAGGCTTAAGACAGGAGTGCTGCTACAGGGCTGACCTGTGTAGGTAGAGACCCTGTACCAAGTAAATACACACAAAGCTTTTTGTTTTTTGGGTTCTTTTTAGGATTGCTCAGCAGATTAAAGTGCCAGCTTAGGCAGATGACACAGTTGTGCCATGCCAGTCCTGTCCCCAGGGCTTGCTGAAATGGCAACTGAGAACTGGGTGTGGTGGTGCATGCCTATAATCCCAGAGCTTGGGAGGATGAGAAACAGGTGAATCACTACAAATCTGATCTGTGTAGTGAGACCCTGTAGACCCTATACTAAATACATATTTTTAAAAAATTAAAGTCTTTGGGACCGGTGGAATGGCTCAGTGGTCTAAAGAGCCTCCTTGGGAAAACTTGGGCGGCTTCAGGAACCACGGTTCGATCCCCGGGCACCACATGCTGTGCCAGCCCTGCCCTTGGGAAGGGCTGAGCCGGCCATAAAAATGAGCGAATAAATAAATAAAGGTTCTGAAATTAAAAAATAAAAAAAAATAAAAAAATTAAAGTCTTAATTGTGCCTTCATTATTTTTATGCATTATTAATAAGGCTTCTCAGGCCAGCAAGACAGCACACTAAAGTACCTGCATAGGCAAGCACAGGAACACTGATGCCAGGCACCACATGCCTCGCCAGCCCTGCCCCAGAGCAGGCTAGCTGACCAGAGCCCAGGTGTGGTGTCACACGCCTGTTGTCCCAGTGCTGGGGAAGCTGCAAACAGCTGCGTAGTGAGGCCCTGCAACAACCAAATACATTAATAATGTTTCTCATAATTCCACCTTAAGTTTGAATGTTTCATGGTGCTGTTAATTGATTCAGGCCATTTCGGTATCAGTGAGGAATATTCATAGCAAGTGACGAAGGAAGGAATTTTCTACTCCAAGCTCTAGAAAGCTACATTCTGTAAGACCATTAGCAAGTAAAATGGAGGGGGAAATGGTAAGTGGGGACTGCTCATAAGAGGATTTTTATTCTGATTGATTATTCTCATGAGGAAGCATGTTGTACCTTGGCCTCTGGAGGACTTGTGTTGGCTCTTAGTTACTGTCTCAAAGAAAGCCACCCGGGATGCTTCATGATATCATTCAGATCCAGTTGTGCTGGAGAGCTTGTCTACATGTATTGGTTAGATACAGATAATCTGTTTGTGTGATCTAAGGAAGTCTGACTCACATCTGATGAAAAATTAATACATACTACATATTTAAAAATTTCAAAATAGGGACTGGGAAGATAGCTTCGTAGCACAAGTGCCTGCCTGGCAAGTGCAGGGTCGTGAGTTTGAACCCTGGTCCTGCAAAAAAAAAAAAAAAAAAAAACCACTGCTCAGTGCTGGCCAGATAGCTCCGTGGACTAAAACACCTGCTTAGACAGGCACAAGGACTGGAGCTTGATCCCAGTCGGCCCTGCTGCCCCACACCCCCACCCCCACCCCCAAAAATGGGCGTGGTGGTGTGAGCCTGCAGTTCCAGAGCTTGGAAGGCTGAAAACAGGAGTCCAAGCTATGTAGCAAGACCCTGTTTCAACTAAATAAATTTTCAAAACCACTGTTACTCATGTTATCCCTGACATTTATAAAGTTAATATAAATCTTCTAAATTGGGAAGTGAATTTTTAATTTCTAAGGCTTTTGCTTTTATTTATTATGTGTTCAGTTGTGTGATCCTGGCCTATTTAAATTTCTTGGAGACTTAATTTTCTCATATATAGAGAGAATTTGGGAAAATATAAAGTGCTTAGTGTCTGGCCCATGGGAAAGTTTATTTTATTAAGGAAGTCATCCATGGCATTGAGTGATTCTAAGGCTTTAGTCTAGGATAGTGTCTTGCTTACTATGGGTTCCATTATAGCTTATGTAATTAGACTTTCTGAAATTTGTATACTTCCATCTGTTCACACTCCTTTTTTAAAGTATTGAGTATGAATATTGATGTAGTGTCCGTGAACTACCGTGCTCTTGTAATGGCTAAGCTTTTCTCAGTGAGAGAGCTAATGTGTTTTTTTCTCCAGCTTCCAGGACAGTTGTAGCACAGCATGTTGCTCCGCCTCCAGGAATAGTGGAAATAGATAGTGAGAAGTTTGCTTGCCAGTGGTAAGTGCATTATTTCTACTAAGGCTTTATCCTTGGAAAAAATACAGCCAGGGACTCAGTGGTCTAAACCACCTGCTTGGGCACACTCAGTCAGGGACAGCAGACTGCAGTTCGATCCCCAACATCACATGCTGCACCAGATCTGCCTTAAGGTGGTCTAAACCCCCCCCCCCCCAAAAAAAAAAAGAAGTGAAAGAAAAAGGGAGCACAAAAAGCATTCAATGATCATTCAGAACATTTTATTATGTGCTTCCTTCTAGTTAGTGTGTAGCATATCACATTCATGGGGCCAGGGATATATCTGAGCTGCATAGTGCCTGCCTGGTAAGCAAGCGGGAGGTCCTGAGTTTGATTTCCTGTTACCCCACCCCCCAGTCAATTCATGGGAAGAAAAAAACAATATAAAATCATTTTACCTATATTTTATAACCATTTCAAAGAAAAAATTCAGAATTTAAAATAATGTTTGTTTGGAAATGTTTTGTATCATAGAATGTTAGATTACAGAGTACTTCTAAGTATTTTGTTACAACTGAATTAGACTGGAAATGTCAAGCTGTTTTATTGTTAATGCCCCTGCCCCATCAATTAACATTGGTAGTTAATTTTTCTTTTTGTAAGTATTAAAGGGAAATTAATCTCACTAGAGAATAGTCAGTATATATTCCATCAAGTCGCAACTTGACAATATTTTCCTGACAAGATTATGTTGTCATATCTCAGCCATTCTGAAAAATGTGAATTTGAACATGTTTTTACTTTTTTCGTGGTTACTTGCCTCTGTATGATTTGTGAAGTAAGCTCTTTCCTGATATCAACAGTTTGTAGTATAAGATCACTTTCTGATGCAATATCCCTTCTAAAAATACCTTTCTTTGACCGTTTTCTCCTATTCCCCAACATTTGTCACCCTTCCCGTATTCCTGTCACTCCGTTCCTTACTTTGGTGTTTTCATATCCTTATTCCTATGACAGTGTTCTCCAGTCTCTGCTTAAGTCACTTTTAGTAATTGTTTGCTTTTTTCTCACCTCCATTTTTACACATTGATGAATCCTATACCTGATGAATCTCTTCTAAGAATTTTCAGAAAGGTTTACCTTCTACATCACAGTCAGAACACATGGTCTTTCCGAAATCTGCATAGAAAGGATTTTGGGAGTCATAAGGAACATGTAGCACAACCAGATTAAAATCTGTGCAGTGATTTGTTCTTTCAAACTCCAGTTTTGACATTTGGGGCACTTTTTTGGAGAAGACAGAAAATTACTTTGTCGTAGCTATTCCTTGATTCCAAGTTAGCCTGTTACATGTAACCATTCTGGAGAGGGACTTGTGAGGGTAACTTGCGTCCTAATAGAAATTGCTTCTACTTTTTGGGTTCAGTTTCCCTAAAAGTCACCTTCAGGAAAAAACCCTGAAATTTGAGTTTGCAATGAGTCCCTGACTAGTACAAGTGTTCTGACGTGAGGAAGGGGGAACGTGTGACCTAGGGGCATCGTCAGAGAGCAGCTGGAAAGCTGCTTTTGAGTTTCTAGGAAAAGAGTCCGGTCCAAGTGTGACCTTGGTCCAGTGTCCACACTCTTTTGCCCGACTTCAGTGACTGTGCCCCTACTCAGGACTGCTACATGGTGACTGCTGTAGGAAGCCATGAGTAGATACGCAGCAAGTGAAGGCCGTGCTGCCCTTCCTGGGTGAGGAAGAGCACAGTTTTGATGTTAACTACTGGTGTTTTTACCACTACAGTAGGTGTGATTAAGTAGTAAATCTCTTTTTTTGTTTGACTCTGCCTAAAACTCAGCTTGTAGTTTTGTTAGTAACATGCCGAGGTAGTGAAATTTGATTAAGTAACGTAATTACTGGTTTTAACACATTGCTTTCAAATAGTTTAGACACATTTAGATATGTACTATAGTCTATTGTATAAAGTCTTTATTTTTCTCCTCTTTTAGGCTAAATGCTCATTTTGAAGTAAATCCAGATTGTTCTGTCTCTCGAGCAGAAATGTATTCTGAATACCTCTCAACTTGTAGTAAATTAGCTCGTGGTGGAATCCTCACATCTACTGGATTTTATAAGTGTCTTAGGTAGGACGCATAGTTGTCTGAATAAAATTCATTCATCTCTTTTTTTCCTTTCATTTTGTCCATTTCACATTCCTTAAATGTTTTAAATCTTGAATAATAGTCTATAGTTAATACTGTATACTCAAGTATTAAGGCTTTTTGATAATTTTGCTAACTTCATGTAATAGCTGTTTTTAAATTAGTTATATTATGAGGTGGCATCACTTAAAACTCAGTGAGACCAAAGGACAGATGTGGCCATGCACACCTGTAAGCGCAGTACTCTGGGAGGTTGGGGCAAGGTCATAAGTTCAAAGTCAGCATGAGTTAGCTCATTGAGACCTTACCTCCAGATGCTGTAAATAAATAAAAAGGCCCAAGGGTGTAGCTCAATTCAGTACTCTGAATTCAGTCCCCAATACAGGGACAAATAAAACAAAATTTTAAAAAGAAAGAAAGCGCCTGTAATCCCAGCACTTGGGAGGCTGAGGCAGGAGGATCGGTGCGAGTTCGAGACCAGCCTGGGCTACAAAAGTGAGCTCAAGGCCAGCCTGAACTGCATAGCGAGACCCTGTCTCAAAAAGACAAAAAAAAAAAAAAAGGGGGGGGGGGAAGAAAGGAAAGGAGGGGAGGGGGCAAGGAAGAAAGAGAATGAGCACAAAAGAAAAAAAAAAACCCTCAGCAACATGGTACAGGGTGACTTACTAACTTAGAGGATTAATGTGCTACCAACGGTGCCATGATTTATAAATCTCAGCTGCTGGCCAGGTTGACCCTTGTGCCTGAGCATCTGTTTCTATCCCCAGTGGCACAAGGACCCCGTGGCACAGTAATGTGTGGAGCACAGGGGTTCGGGTTTGAGGGAGCGTGTTACTTTGCATTCCTTTTTTTGCTTCTCACTTTTTAGAAATACAACCCAGTAAGTAGTACTGTTTCATAGACAGTAGTGTGACTACGTGGCCACTGTTGGTGCAGATGTCTTTAGAAAGTCAGTGCTTTGCAGGCACTGACTCAGCATCATAACGAGTCTGTGTTACTTTACAGAACAGTCTTTCCAAATCACACAGTGAAGAGAGTAGAGGATTCCAGCACCAGCGGGCAGGCGCACATTCATGTGGTGGGCGTCAGGCGCAGGGCTATCCCACTTCCCATTCAGATGTACTATCAGCAGCAGCCAGTTTCTGCTCCCCTTGTTCGCGTCGACTCTGGATCTGATGTCTCTCCAACTCCTTCACCTGCAGGTATTCATTTTTTTGTTTCATTTATTGCTAATGTAGTAATAAAATTGATAAAATTGGCTTCTTTGATCAGATTCATAATTGTTGGTTATTAGTTTAAAAAAAATTTTTTTTTGTATTAAGTAAAATAATTCCTGTAAATGTTCTTGTGCTGATTTAAATTTGAAATTTTTATTTTTAGGAATTCCTCTTGGATCACAGACCGTAGGAAATCATTTTCAGAGGACTCCTGTTACCAGCCAATCTTCAAATTTGACTGCAACGCAAATGTCTTTTCCAGTACAAGGCGTTCATAACATGGCACAGACTGTTCCAAGAATTCCACCAAATCCTTCAGTTCATATGCACCAGCAGCAGAGTGCTCCAGTGACTATCATTCAGAATAAAGCTCCAGTTCCTTGTGAAGTAGTAAAGGCTGCAGTAGTACAGAATTCTATGTCCCAGACAGCAGTTCCTGTCAGCATTGCTGTTGGAGGAGGCCCTGCACAGAGCCCTGTGGTTCCGAGCCACGGCCCAGGCCCGCAGCCTGTCACGGTCGTGAGTCCTCCAACGCTGCTTCACCATCCATCTGTGATCCCTCAGCCGTCTCCATTACACACAGTGGTACCAGGACAGATGCCTTCAGGCCCTCCTGTTACTGTACTCCAGCAGGCTGCCCCACAGAGCCACGTACTTGGCAGGGGACAGCACGCACCAGCTTGTGCTTCTGCAGCTTTACGGGGCCAACAGCTGACCACATCACCCCAGCCTGTGCAGGCCTCATCTCAGCAGACCTCGGCAGGTAGCCAGCCCCAAGATACTGTTATCATAGCCCCGTCACAGTATGTGACAGCTTCTGCACCCAATATTGTCTCAGCAGCTTCAGTGCAGAATTTTCAGGTTGCTACAGGACAAATGGTTACCATTGCTGGTGTCCCGAGTCCACAACCCTCAAGAGTAGGATTTCAGAACATTGCACCAAAACCTCTCCCTTCTCAGCAAGTTTCATCCACAGTGGTACAGCAGCCTATACAACCACCACAGCAGCCAGCCCAGCAAAGTGTAGTGATTGTAAGCCAGCCAGCTCAACAAGGTCAGACTTACGCACCAGCCATTCACCAAATTGTTCTTGCTAATCCAGCAGCTCTTCCTGCTGGTCAGACTGTTCAGCTAACTGGCCAGCCCAACATAACTCCATCATCTTCACCATCACCTGCCCCAGCTCCTAGTAACCAAGTCCCTCCTGCCATGCCATCTTCCTCCACTCCTCAATCACAGGGACCACCTCCTACTGTCAGTCAGATGCTGTCTGTGAAAAGGCAGCAACAGCAACAGCATTCACCAGCACCCGCAGCACACCAGGTACAGGTACAAGTTCAGCAGTCACAACAAGTACAGATGCAGGCTCAGCCTCCGCCAACAAGTGCCGGCATTGGTCAGCCTGCATCTGGTGAATCAAGTCTGATAAAACAGTTGCTGCTTCCAAAGCGTGGCCCTTCAACTCCAGGGGGTAAGCTTATTCTCCCAGCTCCACAGATTCCTCCCCCTAATAATGCGAGAGCTCCTAGCCCTCAGGTGGTCTATCAGGTGGCCAATAACCAAACAGCTGGTTTTGGAGTACAAACACAGACTCCACCACAGCAGCTCTTGGTTGGGCAGCAGAATGTTCAGTTGGTCCAAAGTGCAATGCCATCCACAGGGGGAGTGCAAACTGTGCCCATCTCGAACTTACAGATATTGCCAGGCCCACTGATCTCAAACAGTCCAGCAACCATTTTCCAAGGGACTTCTGGGAACCAGGTAACCATAACAGTTGTGCCAAATACAAGCTTTGCAACTGCAACTGTCAGTCAGGGAAATGCAGCTCAGCTCATTGCTCCAGCAGGAATCACTATGAGCGGAACACAGGCAGGTGTGGGACTCCAGGTGCAGACACTGGCAGCCACGCAGACTTCTCCAGCTGGACAATCACCGTGTAGTACTGCTACTCCCCTGTTCAAAGGTGATAAAATAATTTGCCAAAAGGAGGAGGAAGCCAAGGAAGCAACAGGTTTACACGTTCATGAACGTAAAATCGAAGTTATGGAAAACCCCTCCTGTCGGCGTGGATCTGCAAACACCAGCAATGGGGAAACCAAGGAAAATGAGATGCAGATGGGAAGTCTTTTAAATGGGAGAAAGTACAGTGACTCAAGTCTACCTCCTTCAAACTCAGGGAAAAGTGAGGCTAACCAGTGCTCACTAATCAGTAATGGGCCATCGTTAGAATTGGGTGAGAATGGAGCTTCTGGAAAACAGAACTCAGAACAAATGGACATGCAGGATATCAAAAGTGATTTGAGAAAACCCTTAGTTAATGGAATATGTGATTTTGATAAAGGCGATAGTTCTCATTTAAGCAAAAACATTCCAAATCACAAAACTTCCAATCACGTAGGAAATGGTGAGATATCTCCAGTGGAAACACCAGGGACTTTGGATGCCACTCAGCAGGACCCTGCCAAAGGCGATCAACTAGAAAGGGTTTCTAATGGGCCTGTGTTAACTTTGGGTGGCTCAGCATCTCTGAGCGGTATGCAGGAGGCGTTAAGTACATCAGCGCAGCAGCCTGGCGGTACTGACTTGCCTAATGGACCTCTACGTTCCAGTTTGAATTCAGATGTGCCTCAGCAACGCCCAAGTGTAGTTGTCTCACCACATTCTACAGCCTCTGTTATACAGGGGCATCAAATCATAGCAGTTTCCCACTCAGGATCAAGAGTTTCCCACTCTCCTGCCCTATCGTCTGATGTTCGGTCTACAAATGGCACAGCAGAATGCAAAACTGTAAAGAGGCCAGCAGAGGATCACGACAGGGAAACAGTCACGGGAGTCCCAAATAAAGTAGGAGTTAGGATCGTTACAATCAGTGACCCCAACAACGCTGGCTGCAGCGCCACGATGGTTGCCGTGCCGGCAGGAGCCGACCCAAGCACGGTAGCTAAGGTAGCAATAGAAAGTGCCGTTCAGCAAAAGCAGCAGCATCCGCCAGGATACACGCAAAATGTGGTCCCACAGGTAAGCCAGTCTGCGGGGGTTCTTGGCATAGGACTCTGCTTTGAGAACACTAGATGAATTTAGAGAATGCTTTCTGTGTTTGACCTTACTATGTCAGCTCGTTTGTACCCAAGCTGTCCTGTTTCTCTTTGACTTTATAACTTTAAACAGTTCAGGCATTAATATATCATAGAATTTTGCAGTTTACTTATAGACCCTAATCAGTAATTTAACATATTTGAAACATAGAAAAATTGCCTTAGTCTCTTTTGGAGTTTTATGTGTGTGGTAGGAGAGACTTTCTAAGATTATTCTGTAGGAGATTTCTGTGTTTGATTTTCAGTGTGTATTCATGGCCCTTTAAATATTGGTTTCCATAATTTTTAATTTATTTCAAGTATTCTGATATTTTTGTTTCTCATTCTTTTGCTGTACTGTCATATTTCTGCTATTCTCTTTAGAACTCCTACTGTTCCATCTGTGCATACCCTGGCAGTAAATAGAACTATTTTCTCGGATTCATAGTGTTGAGACTCCAGTTTTACCTGATCTTTCTGCTGTGCCTGTGGGTCCTTTTGTTTCCATCACCCCCTTTCTGCATCCTTTCTCTCTCCCTTTCTTTCTCAACTAGTGCAGGCTTGGGTTTCTTCATGCTCATAGTGAACCTTGAATATCACGGGCATCTGTGTTATTTTTATGTATGGGTGATAGCAAAATAAAACGTACAGCAAAAGTCCCTTTCTTCAGGCCACTCCAAATACGTGTCTTTTTTGTGTATATGAGTAAAGCTGAACTGTGCTACTCTGGGCATAGTAGGATTTTAATTTATATGTTTACACTACTGCATATAATCACTAAATTATATTTGATACAGCGTTCCCAAAGTGTATTTCACTTAAGTAGTACAGCTTTCAATACATGGTAGGCATTCAGTAAGTTGGGGTTTTTTGTTTTTCTTGTGTTTAATAATTTTTCAGTTCCTGTTGATTATGTGTCCCTGATTTTTTTGCCTTAAATCTCTAGTTATAATATGTTTATTCGCTCATTTTTATGGCCGGCTCAGCCCTTCCCGAGGGCAGGGCTGGCACAGCATGTGGTGCCCGGGGATCGAGCCGCGGTCCCTGAAGCCGCCCAAGCTTTCCCAAGCAGGCGCTTTAGACCACTGAGCCATTCCACCAGTCCCATCTCTAGTTATAATAGACTAAGCCAAAATAGAGACAAACTCCATTTCTATGATTGACCATCATAAGACAGGGCCTATGGTGGAGACTTTGCACTGAGCAATTTAATCCTGACAATAGTCCTTTTATTTTATTTTCAATTTTATTTATTTATTTATTCATTCATTCATTTATTTATTTATTTATTTATTTATTTATTCTTGTTTCAGAACCTTTGTTTGTTTATTCACTCATTTTTGTGGCCGGCTCAGCCGGCCCAGAGGGCAGGGCTAGTGTAGCATGTGGTGCTGGGGATCGAACCGCGGTCCCTGAAGCCACCCAAGCTTTCCCAAGCAGGCGCTTTAGACCACTGAGCCATCCCGCCAGGCCCCGACAATAGTCCTTTTAGGCAAGAACTGTTATTGCCCCTTTAGAGTGAGACATGGAAATGTTAGTAACTCACCTAAGGTTACCAGTTGATGAGGTGGTTACTAGGACTGAAATTAAGGTGTACTTGAAACCAAAAATCATGCTCATAAATAACTCAACCTTTCTTTTTCTCCACTAGACTGAAAAATTTTTCTGTAAACCTTTAAGAAGCCCTTTAGGGCCAATGAGATGGTGAGCAGTCTAAAGCGCCTGCTTAGGCAAGCTTAGGCCACCGCAGGGACCATGGTTCAATTCCTGGCACCACATGGTGCACCAGTCCCACCCTCACGGCAGGCTGAGCTGGCCATAATATTAAAAAGTAATAATAATAAACAAAGATTGGCTCATAAATTCTTTAAGAAAAACAAGAAGCCCTTTTAGTCTCACATTTTGATTATTTGAAGTATTATACTACAGGAGATTAAAACCTCCTTCAAACTCAGGGAAAAGTGAGGCTAACCAGTGCTCACTAATCAGTAATGGGCCATCATTAGAATTGGGTGAGAATGGAGCTTCTGGAAAACAGAACTCAGAACAAATGGGGAGACTGCATGGAGGTGTAAGTTAGATTTTTTTTTTTTTCTAATATGAAAAATCTAACTTACACCTCCATGCAGTCTCCCCAGTTATGTAGTTATTTAGAATAGCTGCACTCTGGGCATAGGCTCATATGCATGAGGCCCTATGTTCATTCCCAGCACCGTACGTGAAAACTACGTTATTTGGAAAATGGCCGGTTAGGTATCATGGAGAAACTAAAAACTTGGCAAGGAAAAAGGTGCAGTAGGAGTGGTGTCTGAAAAGGAAAGTAAAAATCCAGAATTCTAATTTATAATTAGTATGGTATCTACCATGTAGGTAGGTATACCAATATGGGGCAAGCATATTTTAGATCTATACGTAAGATTAATGATCGTTAAGAGCTAGGTATATGGGACAGACGGAACATGAAGTGTTGAAGAAAAGTTTGTTTTTTGAGAGGCTACTGTGGCTGGGGAGATAGCTCAGTAGTCTAAGCACTTGCCTGGCAAGCTCGAGGACCTGGGTTTGATCCCCAATACCATATGCAGTGCCAGACCCAGAGCCCAGATGTGCCATGCTGGCCTCTGAAGCTGGGTATGGTGGCATGCACCTGTAATCCCAGCACTAGAGAGGCTGAGACAGGAGGATCACTACAAGTCCAAGCTGTGATGTGAGACCCTGTACCAAATAAATAAATAAATAAATAAATTTATTTTAAAAAGATTTTAAAAAATTAGGCCTTTTAAGAGTTAGCCACAAAGAAGTCATTTCTATTGTTGTCCAGATTCTGTTTTTCTTTTTTTGGTGGGACCAGGGTTCAAACTCATGACATTGCACTTGCCAGGCAGGCACTTGTGCCACAAAGCTGTCTCCCCAGCCCCTTTGTTTCTTTACATACTCTTAATTTGCATTTTAGAATATGGTTTAGTACCATTTTATTCACAATTTGAATTAGGAAATTAAAGAGGTCTGAAATAGAATCCAAATGTGATTTTTTTTATCCAAACATTTTTTTCCTACTATATCAAGGATTCTCGGGATGTTAAGGAGGCAACTAGTTCTCAGGAAGGGGGTTCTAGACTGGTAGGGTGCTTTAAGACTAAAAAACTGCAAGGGAAGAAGCTTTTCCTCCTGAGAGAAGCTCAGGTGTAATCCTTTCTAATGCCCTTATAATTTCATATATTCTTACTGATCTTGTCCCTTCTCGGCCCTGCTAATCAACTACTAATCTCATTTTAGAAAAAAAAGTAGCAAGAAGTCAAAGAAAAATAGGTATGAAAGTAAACAGTACAGTAATAGACTATGTATTTAAATAGTACTCAACTGGACATTTTATAACATGCATGTAAATCTGGGCATAGTGATTTTTGCCTTTAATCCCAACACTGAAGAGGCTGAGGCAGGACTGCTAGTTTGATCGAGCCTGGCCTGGGCTCCCTAGTGAATTTAAACTGTATACCAAGACACACCCTCCCCCCCCACACACACACCTCAAATATCTTTTGTGTACTTCAAGGTAAATTTCCTTATTTATAACTGTGTAGTTTAAAACTATGCATGTTCAAGTGCAACTTGCAGGATACTTACTGTTGTAAACCCGTGCAATCCACCCAACCAAGTGTTCTGACGCAAATACAAGGTTTATTGGAGGCATTAAGCGGGCTTGCTGCCTAGTGGACCAAGACAGCAGCGAACAAAGAGGGAGCAGGAAACTGTATAGGATCTTTCAGGAAGGGTGATAGTGGGCTGGAACAGCTGAGGGAGAGCTAATCTTGACAGGGCTCCTTGGTCTGTGGCGGACCTTTAATGTTAACAAAGGGGCACTTCGTGGTTACTTGTGCAGGTCCAAGTGCCAAGTCAGGTGGACCTGTTCTGTGGTTTTGGGTTTGCCTCTGCATGGGGCCAAGGAGGAGAGAGTTTGGGGGTAGGGTGCCTGGGAAACCAAGAGGGAGAGTTTCAGGGCAAGGTGCCTGGAAAGCTTTGAATCCTGACCTGTCAGATATCATTTCCAGATGCCCCGTCCTCCTCTACTATTCATGAATTGACACCTAAAACCAAAAAATTAGATTCACATGCTGTGCATGATCCAATATATGGAGAATGTTTAAATTTTAAAATATTGTAGTAAAAGACAAGTTGTCATTAATCCCCATCAAAATACTCATCCTCGCTTCTTACACATTTTTCTCATTGTCCTTGTGACTTTCTGAAGCACTTCTGGAAGTCCTCTTTCATGTCTCAGTAAGGTTGGATCAAAAGTTCAGTGCATGCTGGTGCCAGCTGCTGTCCACAAGAAAGGCAGGCAAATAAAGCAGTGCGTCCTCACCCACCTTACTCATCAGATCAGCACCACACAACTTCTGGCTCCTCCCCAAAGTCTTATTTATCTGAAAGGTAAATATGTTGAATCAGTTTACGACATCGGGACAGTCACAATACAACTAATGATACCCCGAAAGAGGGCTTCTAGAACAGTTACTGAAAATGGCAAGAATGATGGGATAATTGTGTTCAGAATTAAGGGATAGAGGGTATTTTTTACAATGTTTTACTGTAATAAAAGTTTCGTTAAACATTCGCTGTATTTTTCCATCACCTTTTATTTAAAAAATAAAAAATTAGATACTTACAGTCACCTTCTTAGCATCACACAAAATAGATGCTTCTGCAGCAAACCCTGGATTCTTGAACTTCCTTCCTTCCCGAGGCCTAGTTGTAGCTCAGGCTGTCAGAGGAAGCCCAGGCTCCCTCCTATACAGCCTTCAGGCTTTCTCCTGCATACAGCAGATCTCAGTGTCCTTATTGGCCTAGAGTTTCTCAATTAATCCCACACAAGAGAGGATGTTAAAATGTTCGTTTCAGAACTCTTAAAGGTTAAATCTGTGTCTGAGACCATCTGCAAGCACAGTGAGCATTCAGGTCATAACCCAAGTTTTTCCTAAGCAAGGCTGGACCTAACTTAAGGGTCCTCTGTATCTAACAATCTCATGATCTAATAACATCAGAATTCTGCATATAAAAAAAATCTGCTTAGGGATGTCCCTGCTTAAGGTAATTCACGTATACCTTTACTTCCAAGGCACCATTCCTGATGTGGCTCCATATAATGCTGAATATTGCTATGTTTTTTGGTGAGGAGGCAGATTTAACTCAGGACCTTGTGCTTGCCAGTCAAGCACTTGTTCCACTGAGCTATCTCTACAGCCCTGGTATCATTTTTTGATAATAAGATTGAGATGTATTTGGCCCATAAGAAAGCAGATATGTAACTTCAAGGGGGCAGCATTTAATCATTACTGTCGAAGGTATTTCTGCAAAAGCCTAAAGAATATCAAGTCTGTTTTTAAGTTTCTTGCTCTGATTTGTAGAGCAACACATTATAAAACTGAAAGGTGTTGCTATGAAACAGGAGTTTTTTGTTTCTCTTTCTATGTGTGCAAACAGATTTGGTGCATATTCATTCTCTAGATTTAAGAAGATAAAACAGGTAGAGATTGAGAATCCTTCATCAGAAATTCTGGAAACCAAAAGTGATTGGAATTTTCTCCTTTTCCCAGAATTTAAAATATTTATGGGCTGGGGAAATAGCTCAGTGATCTAAGTGCCTGCCTGGCAAGCACAAGGACCCATCCCTAGTAACACATGCGATGCCAGCCACTGAAACCAGGATAGGAGCATGGCTGTAATCCCAGCACTGGGGTGGCTGAGACAAAAGGATCACTAGGAATCCAAGCTGCATAGTAAGACCCTGTGTCAAATAAATACAAAGGTTTTTTTGTTTTGTTTTGTTTTTTTTAACAGCTAAAATATTTATATAGGGGCTGGGGAGATAGCTCCATGGCACAAATGCCTGCCTGGCAAGTGCAGGGTCATGAGTTTGAACCCTGGTCCCGCCCCCCCAAAAAAAAAAATTATATGGACATAATCAGACATATTGGAGATAAAATCCAAATATAACCATTTATGTTTCATGTACATGTAGCCCGCAGGTGGTGTTGTACAATATCTTACACAATTTTGTTAATGCAATACAGTCTTATAGCGTGAAATTTTGTACTTGCATCTTCACACTAGCGAAGTTTCAGGGGTTATTTTTGTTTTGTTTTGTTTTCAGAACCCGGGGATTGAACTCACGCACTTGCCAGGCAAGTGCTTATTCTACTGAGCTAGCTGCCCAACCTCAAGTTTCTGATTTTGGAGGTGTACTGCTTGCTACATTGTGTCAACTTGAGAAGTGTAGAAGTTTGAAGTGAGCAGAGAGCCAGGATTCCTGGTTGTAAAATTCCTCATCCTGTGCAAGAGGAGGGCATGACATTGTGTGTGTTCTACACCCCTAGACCAGGGTAGCTTGTTTATAGTAGAAGGAATGGGGCCCAGCGGGATGGCTCAGTGGTCTAAAGTGCCTGCTTGGGAAAGCTTGGGTGGCTTCAGGGACCACGGTTCAATCCCTGCTGTTTTCTGCTGCCATGAGCTGCCACTCTCTGCCATGTGCCACTCTGCCTGGGAGCCAGCCAGATAAAGACTACAACCTCCACAGACTGAGCTAAATAAACCTTTGCTTCCTTCATTTTGGGTGTCAGGTATTTACCTCCTAGCAGCAAATAAAATATAACTGAGACAAAATTTGATACTGACAGTGGGGTAGTTGATCATACCTGACAATGTAGATTATGGGCTTTTGGGAATGGCTTATGGGAAGAGATAGAAAAGATTTACAGATGTCATCTACTAGTGAAGAGGTAAAACGTCTTCAGCTATTCTGTACATGAGATTCTGATCAGCACTCAAAAGACCACAATACTGAAAGAAAGCCTGCCTGTAAGGATCAGGCTGGGGAGGTTTCCACTGGGAAGAAGGACTACATTGGTTGTTGGACTGCAAGTGATTTGTGTAATGGCTTGGCAGAAAGTTGGTCTGCATTTTACTCCTGTCTAGAGACTTAGCTTGATACTGAGAGTAAGTCCAGAGGAGTAGTTAATCTTACAAAAAAAATCTCAAGGCAGTCAAATGGTGAGGCTGTGGCATGGCTATTGTTTGGGACTTTTAGTCAGGTATATGTTGAGAGTCAAGAGCAAAAAGCCCAACAGTATGGCTTAAAATGTTGTTGAGTTTGGCCCCCCAAAAAAGCACCAGGAAGACTGTAGACTGCAGAGATAGAGCTGAGATCTCCATTGCCCGGGAGCAACAGGAGAGTAAAAGAGATATCCTGAGGGCATCGCAGGACTTGGCCGGTTCTCATCCCTTGCAGCCTCAGAAGGCCAAGGATCAAAGAGTTTCCTTTGAGAAAGAAAGCCAGAGCCCTGTGTTTGAAAATAGAGGCGGTGGCCACACAAGGTTCCAAAATGGTGCTGGCATAGGAGTATTTGTCCCTCAAACTCAGGGTCAGAGTACACAGTGATCCAGGCACTCAACTATTACAGCCAAAAATTTAAAAAAAAAAAAAAAGCCTGACTACTGCTCCAGCCCTTGGCATCATCTATATGGCAATGAGTTTAGGCACATACTAAATATGAGAGTTCTGAGGATAAAAAAGTTTCCACCTAAATTTCAAAAGGTCTGAGAGGCCATACAGTGTGCCCCTGAAAGGGCAATACATAAAGCTATAAGTAAGAAGCCTATTCAGTAAAAACCTCAAATGTTTAAAAAAGCCAAAAACATAAATTGTCTAAGGACAGCTACCCAAAAAACCTCCTAAAAAACCCAGCCCCCCCCCCCCAAAAAAAAAAAAGCTGTAAGAGCTACCAATAAATCTGCTATAGGGTTAAATAGCTCAGCAGTCTAAAGCACCTGCTTAGGCAAATACAGGGACCATGGTTCACTGGCACTACATGCTGCGCCAGCCCCACCCCCAGGGTGGGCTGAGCTGGCCATAACAAACAAATAAATAAATAAAGCTTTAAAATACTGCCATAGAGGTGGAGCCAGAAAAGGGTTTTAGAGCACACAACTTGTTACAGGTTGCTTTAGATGTTCCACATAAAACTATAAGACTTAATGTTTGCCCTTCTAGATTTTAGACTTATTTTGGTCCCAGTGGTTTGTATCCTCCTATATATACCTTTTAAAAAGATAATATATATCTTGCACCTTTAAATGTTAAAAGTGTTTTTAACTTTTCATTTATATAGGGCTCACAGCTAAAGATTGGCCTTAGATCTTAAAAACAAAACTTGAGACTAAGACTTTTCTTTCTTTTTTTTTTTTAAGACTTTTCAACAATGATAAAATTGTTAAGACTTTGACAAATCCTAAAAATAAAATGCCCTTTCCATAGAGATATACATGAGTCTTTGAGGGGGGCTGCTCAGGGGCAAAATATCATGGTTTTGATATAATACAATGTTAAGTTATAAAATGTTAATAAACATGTCTGTATACCTAAAAACTGCTTTTAAAAATGTCTGGTTGCCACATTGTCAAGGGGTGGATTATACTAGTTAATACATGGTGTCAACTTGAGAAGTTTAGAAGTTTAATTGACTCAGCAGAAAGCCAGGATTCTTAGTTGTAAACAATCTCATCCTGTGCAAGAGGAGGGTGTGGACGTTGAGTGCATCCTACATCCCCACCCAGGGTAGCTTTTTATAATATAAGGAGGGCAGAGAGGCTGGCTAGAATTAGCAGCAGCATCCGCTTTTTGCTCTTTGCTGTTTTCTGCTGTCATAAGCTGCTGATTTCTGCCAGGGTGCCAGCAAGTACAGACTAAAACCTCTACAAACTATGAGGTAAATAAACCTTTCTTTCCTTAATTTTGGCTGTTAGATATTTTGTCCCGGCAATGCGTAAAAAATAACTGAGACAGAACATTTCAAATTATGAGGGGCTGGGGAGATAGCTCTATGGCACAAGTGCCTGCCTTGTTGAGTGCAAGGTCATGAGTTTGAACCGTGGTCCTGCGCCCCCTCCCAAAAAAAAAAAGAAAATGTCTGAGGTTGGCGAGATAGTTCAGTAGTCTAAAGTGCTTGCTTAGGCAAGCAAGCTTAGGCAACTGCAGGGACTGTGGTTCTTTCCCCGGCACTGTGTGCTGTGCTAGTCTGACTCCTAGGGCAGGCTGAAGTAAATCAGTAAAACAAATTATGTACAGACTTTTGGATTAGTGATGCTCAACCTACTTTTTTTGTTTTAATTAATTAATTGGTACATCATCACACTGTGCAGCTCCTGACTCAGCCTCCCTAGCATTGGAATCACAGGAGTGCCACACCACACTCAGTTTCAGTGAGCATGGAGTACTGGGGGTAGAACCTGGTCCTTGTGCTTGTCAGGCATGCACTTAGACCATCGAGCCATCTCCCCAGCCCCTGGTCTACCCATTCTTTGTTTTTTGTTTAATTTTAGTAAAGGGTCTATAGGGTCTCACTACACAGATGGAACTTGTAGTGATCCTCCTGTTTTTAGCCTCCCAAGTGCTGAGATTACAGGCGTGCACCACTGTACCCAGTCTCAGTCACAGTCTCAGCACACCCCCGAGGCAGGGCTGGCACAGCACACCTTACTGGGGATCGAACCCCGTCCGCTGCTGTGTACTTATTCTTAATTTAATAGATTAACTTCAGTCATTTTAACATTTGGTATTAAAATACCATATAACACCCTCCTGTTAAATTTTCTGTGATGCCAGTAAGAGTGTCACAGTTACAAGGAAGAAAGCAAGACTAAGGTTTGTTAGCGCTTACAAAAATAAAATTTAAGACTAATTTACAAGGGCCAGCAGTATAGCTCCGCAGATTTAGTGCTTACTTAGAGGAAGCTCAGGGGCCAGGGTTTGGTTCCTGGACCCTTGTGCCGCGCCAGCCCTGCTCTAGAGCGCGCTGAGCTGGCGATACTGGGCGCGGTGGTGTGCACCTGTAATCCCAGCCCTTGGGAGGTACAAATGGGAGCATCACTATGACTCAGTAGTGAGACCCTTAAAAAAAAATAAAAGATGGAAATGGACATAAAAAAAAAGATTAATTTACAAATACAGGACAGGTTATTCAAACCCCTAATTGAAATAATCACAATATAGAGAAACTAAAGTTTCACCTAGAGGGAAATTGATACCTTTAATGAGTTGATCCATTAAAGATCTGATGAGCTAGGGATTTACCTCAGTGCCATACAACCTGCCTGGCAAGTAGGAAGTCCTGAATGTGATTCCCAGGACCCTAAATAAAGCTCTGAACTGTCCACAATTTCTGGCAGACACCTGTATTCCTAGCTATTTACAAGGCTGAGGCACGAGGATTGCAAGTCCGTGGATGGCCTGGAATATTTAGCAAGACATGCATAGAAGATTTTAAAAGTCTGGGATATGGCTCAACACCAGGAATCTTGCTGTGCATGTGTAAGACCCTGCATTTGATTCCCAATGCGTTAGGTGGAAGAAATTGTAGAACTTTAATAACTTCCCTTTATATTTGTATTTACTCAAAACTGATACTTTCTTTAACTTTTGTTTGTTTTTATTTATTTATTTTTTATGGTGGGCTCAGCCTGCCCTGAGGGCAGGGCTGGTGCAGCATGTGGTGCCAGGGATCAAACCGCAGTCCCTGCAGCCGCCTAAGCTTTCTTAAGCAGACACTTTAGACCACTGAGCCATCCTCCAGGCCCCAAAACTGATAGTCTTTGTTACTCCAAATGATTAGAATTGTTTAGGTTGCTCGTGTAGTATTTTCATGTTTTTA
>PVJA010023271.1:0-33234 GCA_004027025.1 Myocastor coypus | reverse complement strand
GTCGTTGTTGTTGTTGTTGTTGTTGTTGTTGTTTTGGTTTTGTTTTTTTTTAATTTTATTTATTATTTTTATTCTTGTTTCAGAACCTTTGTTTATTCACTCATTTTTATGGCCGGCTCAGCCCGCTCCCCAGAGGGCAGGGCTGGCGCAGCATGTGGTGCCGGGGATTGAACCATGGTCCCTGAAGCCTCCCAAGCTTTCCCAAGTAGGCGCTTTAGACCACTGAGCCATCCCGCCAGGCCCCCCATGCTGTTTTTATCACAGTAGCTTTATAGTATAATTTCAAACCAGGGATTGAGATGCCCCTTGCTTTGTTGCCCAGAATTGCCTTTCTATTCTAGTTCCAAATGAATCTTAGGATTGTTTCCTCTAATTCTCTGAGATGTGCTATTGGAATTTTGATCCAGGTTACATGGAATCTGTATACCAATTTTGAAAGTGATACCAGTTTCGCTATATTGGCTCTTCCTACCCAAAAGCAGAGGACATCTTTCCATTTTCTGATATTTGCTTCAGTTTTTTTTTTCCAGAGTACTGTATTTTTTAACATAGACACTCCTCTTAATTTAAAAATAACCCTTCCACTGCAATTTCACAAACAAGCTTTATGTGAAATTTATATTGCTTTGATGACATAGTACAATCGCTATAGTAAGGGAATACTATGCATTCTGTTACTATAACAGAATACTTGAGATAATTTAAAATGAGAAAGGCCTCTTCTCCTCACAACTGGAGGTTTCAGTCTCTGTAGCTTTGGGTCTGTAGTGAGAACACATCACCGTGTATGGCAGAGGTGACAGAGCTCCCTCCCTCACGGTGTCCAAGAAGAAAACAGAGTGGGGAAAGGGCCAGGTCCCAAGATGCCCTCCTGGAGTATCCCCCAGTAACCCCATTTCCTGCCACTAGACTCCACCTCCTGAAAATTCACCACCTCCCAATAGTGCCACACTCCCTAGAGTATGGCATTTCTGTTTGTTTATTTGTTTGTTTGTTTTGTGAAACCAGGGATTCAACTCAGGACCTTGCACTTGCCAGGCAAGAGCTTATTCTACTGAACTATCTCCCCAGCCCCAAGCCCCTAGCGTATGGACCTCTGCGGAGAAATGTGGAGCTAAAACATGGCATGCAGATGCGCTCAGAAGAGAGCCTCGTGCCTCCGCTGCAGAGGAGAGCCTGCACAGGAGGCTAGAAGCATTAGGCCTGCAATCCTGCTGGCCTGAGTGCTTCCTTGGTACACAGGATGGGAGAAGAGCCAGCCGGACGTTAGAGCATAGTGTGCTTTCTAAAGAGTGATGACAGGGGCAGCGGTCCAAGGTATCCTCACTCCAGCCGTGGCCTTTAGTCCACGCTCGTCAGTGGACAAAGGAACCGGTCAGTCAATTGATGAAGCCGTGGTAACTGGAGACCCTATCACATCAAGAGACACTTAGTGTCTCCTCAAAAGAAAGAGTCCAAGGCTGGCCAGATAGCTCAGTGGACTAAAGTGCATGCTTAGGCAGAGCACAGCAGTCAGGGTTCAATCCCTGGCATGTACCATGCTGGCCCTGCCCCTGGGGCATACGGAAGCAGCAATTGAGACTGGGCATGGTGGCGCATGCCTATAATCCCAGCTCTTGGAAGGCTGAACACAGGCGGATCACTATGAGTCCAATCTACGTAGTGAGAGCCTATAGACCCTGTACTAAATACAGAAAAAGGGAAAAGTCCAACCTATGAGCAAGAGTCAAGGCTGCCATGAGGGAGAGACGTATCCATCAGGCATGGGTGACTCACATCCAGAGCCACATCCATACCTCACCGGCTGGCCCAGCGGACAAGGACAGGGTGAGTGGGCAGAGACAAAGGGGGATGTCACAGCACAGGCCAGTCCTGGAGACCCAGAGAGCAGAGCCAGGCCCAAGAGCGGAGGAGGCTGCTGACAGCTCAGCCTCTCACCCTCTGCCTCCCAGGTGGACCCTGGGACAGGCAGGCTGTACATCTTCCCGTTCTGCACACCCGAGAGGACCCAGGCTTCCTGTTTTCCTGGTGGGGCAGTGGCACCCATGAGCAGGAATATCCATTTTGGCCACACACACGCCACATTCCTGGAAACGGAGGGGCTGGTGGGGGTGAGGAGTTGAGGGCCTCGGCAAAGGCCCAAATATCCGTTAATAGGGTAACAGCATTCTAGCCTGAGATGCAGAGACCACCACAGCTAAAGTAGCTAAGCTCATATACGTGTCCCCGGTTGGCCTTCAGACCATCCAGGAGCCACAGGTGGGCCTGCAGGACAAAAGTCCTTTGGAAAGGAGTGAGGAGGGAGGCTGGATAGATGGGTTAGAGTTCACCTATGCTTGGGTCCTGGGCTAGGGCTCTTGATGGGAGGGCAGGGGTGGAGCTGAGCCTCTCCTCAGCTGTGCGTCTGAGGGCCCAGTTAATGACCCTGTCTTGGGCTGTCCACCCTGCTTGAACACAACACTGATGCTGGTGGCTCAAGAGAACAGAAGGGAAAGCCAGGCTCAGGGCCTTTCTGCTCAACACCCCACCACAGAGGTGAAAGTAGAGGCCTAGAGGGAAAACTGTGAGGGAGAGAGGAGGCAGCCGTGCCTATGGCTCTGTCCCACCTCCTGCAATGTAGGGCCATGGAGAGGGTCTACAGGGCAAAGCCTAGCTCTCCTTGGAGTGAGAGCCTGTGAGTGCTGTGTCCTGCTCTGCTCCTGGCCACCATGAGCTGAACAACTTTGCTCCAGCAGCGCCCCTCCCCGCATGATATTACCGCAGCAGCGAGACTTGGTCAGAACCCCCTGAAGCCATAAGCCAAATTCTACACCTCCTCCTTTACGTTTCAGGTGCTGAGCATTCTATTTCAGCAATAGGAAAGCTGACGACTCAATAATTTGACTCACCATTGGCCGCAGTGGTGGGAAAGCAATAAGTTCCCAGCGGGAAGCACCCCTTGGGGTTGGAGTTCAGATCTCCCTCTGGGCAACACTCTCCATACTGGGCAGCAAGGGGAGTGTCTAGGTGACTTCACAGACAGAATGAAAGCAGCATGCGGCGTGGCCGAGCCAGTCATGCCGCAGGATAGGTGTAACCGGAGCTCTCACTTACAGTGTTTCTAATAATGTGCTAGGGTGTGGCCCCCACGCCCCCGCAGCCCCTCCTCAGAATTCCACACACTGGGTCCTCCTGAGCTACTTCTTCAGATTTACTGAGGAGTGCTGAGTTGTCCCCTGGGCCCATGCTGTTGGCCCCCCCAGTGTCCATGGGCCATCAGTGAGGGCTGAGGAACAGCAGCTGCGGATGTCCCAGGAAGACTGGAACACGTGGTCCCAGCCCAGGGAAAGTGAGAAGCCAGAGGACTGCAAGGCCTCCGTGTACCTCGCAATCTGAGCGTGAACCTCCAGCCTGGCGGGTTCCATTTTTTATAGTGTATCTTCTGCAGAAAACATCTTGAGCCTCCAAAATACGTGTCCCGACTTATAAATTCCATCTGCATCACTCTGCTAACACATTGTACGTGTTATAAATCACAGAAATAGATGTTATAGCAAAGAATAGAAATTCTACTCCTCCTAGATACATACCCAAGAATGGAAAGCAGGGACTCAAACAGAAGACTGCAGACTGAAAATTAGAGTGGCACCCGCAAAGCTGAAAGGATCCCAGCTGGGGCTGGGTGGGCAAAGGTGCTCTCTGTCCTCTCCTAAGTACAATGGACCCCCCCTTGTCATGGAGGTTCCCAGATACCGCCATATGAGTGAAAATCAGCAAGGTCGTGATGTTGTATCTATTTTAGTGTTTACATAAATTCTAAGACCTTATAAACCCTTCCCACACTCTTATAAATGTTTCCCACACTTTTAAAGACATTTCTAGTGTTCTTCACCATTTTCCAAACTCATAAGCCTATATAATTTTAACAATGTACATATGCCATACAGTACTGAAAAATCCCACAATGTAGCAAAAACTCTGTGATAAATTAATTCAGATTAATATTTTTTTTGAAAACCTATGAAACAGTGAGTCCATAAAAGTTGAACCATGAAATCGTGAGGGACTACTGTATTCAAGGAAAGGAGGTTCTTGGGCATGCCACTGTGTGAGTGAATCTCAAAATCCCAAGAAAACAATCCAGTCACTCAAGCAAGCACTGCCTGAGTCCCTGTATACCAGCTACCTATAGTCGGTGAGTTACAGAGGTGGAGGAAGAGCATTACCGGGGCCGGAGGGAGATGGGCGCTGCCTCCGGCTGTAGCAGCACTGTTCGGAGGCTGGGAGGGTCGCGCCCTGTGCATGGCATTAAGTAGCAAACTGTCACATGCACATATTTTGCCACAGTGGAAGTCTGAAAAGTAACAGGAGGGGACAACCCACTCAGGCCGCCCTCTGTCCCTCTCCCAACAGGAACTTTCTTTCCCACAATAGCATATTCTGCTCTTTTTAAAAAGAAGTAACAGGAGCTTATAAATTATAATAGGTGAGATAAAGAGTGGTTCAAACTGGCACTCGAGCGCTTTTCTCCCATTTCCCGGCCATGTGCCCTGGAAGGATGGAGGGTAGCCAGGTGGGCTTCAGCCTCTGCACCCTCACTCCAGGCTCAGGACAGGGTTTGGGCATGAGGGCTGACACCAGCAGGCGAGCTGGTGGTAACAGCGTGCCCTGTCATTGGGCTCTCGGGGTGGGGGTGTGGCCTCTGATCGCCAGCATTCGTGTCCTCCTGCAGGTTCACCCAGTCACCACCTCCCTGTAGGACTCAGAGGGTACAGCCCATCATCCAGACACCCAGTGTTTGTGTGCGGTCGCTGGGACCAGAGCCAACACCCCAAATTAAGGCAGGAAAGGCCTATGTAGCTCACAGTTAGTGGGGGTTTCCGTTCATACATCGACAGTTCCAAGGCACAGTGGCACACGGCAGAGGGCAGCAGCTCATGGTGGCAGGGTAAACAGCAAAGAGCAAAGGGCTGAGCAGCAGCTGCAGCAGCTAGCCAGCCTCTCTCCCCGCCTTACTCTGTATGCAGAGTATCCACCCCAGAGCAAGTGTAGCACTCACACCTGAAATCCCAGCATGGAACCATGAATCAATCACAAGCTCTAGAAGCCTGCCCCAATGCCTGCATGAGGCTTTGGGCGACAACTAGACATACGTCGTAACAGCATCTCCACTCCTGAGGCTGGCGTCAGGTCCAGGCCTTCCTATCAGAAACTTGCTTGAGTTCTTGAGAGGAACTGACAACCACTCTATTTAAGTCCACTTCCAGGGCTTTGGGAACAAGCTCTGCACATATGCCCTGGGATTTTTGAATTGGCAGGTCACATCTATGTCCCCTGCCAGTCTTCAACTGCCCTAATCTCCTGCTTCTGTGGGCTTCCCAGTACCAAGGCCACGTTCCTTGTAAAGAAGCCGCCCTGGGGACCATGGTGACAGCGACAGAAACATGGGACAAGCTGTGCAATCTGCAGCAGGCCAGGCCAGGCCCCCCCTGATGGGACCCCCAACCTCTGCTCTGCTAGAGTCACCCTGAAAATTTTTCAAATTTCCCAAAGTCCTGTGTAAAAGAGAAAAGATTCTTTGCAAGTTTTCTTCAGCTCCTTGGAGACTTTCTCGGATGTAGTCATCTATAAGACACTGCCTGCAAGCTGCTCCAAGTTTGTCACTTCCCGGGATAAGGGCAGAGCGTGGTCTGCGCTCATTCGTGATAGCATCGATCTCATCTTCTTGGTGTCTACACGACGCTGCCCAGAAAGCCAGGTCATGAGATATGGCCCATCGCCTTTGAAGGCCGGAGCAGAATCACTGGGTAGAAGCAGATTCCTCCGTTGCTCCCAACATCAGCAAAGAGGACAGTGGCAGACAGCTGCATGGCAGTGGCACAGCTCTCCTCGGCAGCTCGGTGCTCATCCTTACTTCTCTCCGTGTAGACTGAGTGCTTCTGGCTCTCCACAGGGAGCTTGTGTTATTGCCACATTTAGAAAAGGCAATTTTCCAAAACCACCTACTTCAGTTTTCTGGGCTTTTGTTCACTCCTGCCTTGGGCGCTGACGTCTGGATAGCAGCGCCATGTACCCTCAGGACATGCTGAGGCTCAGAACAGCCTCGGTCACCACAGCACGGACCTCCCCAGTGAGGGCAGGAGCACTTTGTGACTACTGCAGGGGCTTCCGCCGTATCAGTCCTCTCAGGGTTGTGGAGGGAACTCAGCGGTGGAATGCTTGCCTAGAACTGGCAAGGCCCGGGTCCGCTGCAGGGAGGTGGGGTGCTGCTCTTCTCCCTGGAGGCGGGGGCCACATGGAGACTCCAGCTCCGCTTTGGGCCCTGCTGCTCATCAGGTGCTTGGAGCTGAGACACACAGCTCTGCCTGGAGTCCCTGTGCCATGGGGACGTGCCGTGGGGACGCGCTCCCAGCCCACCCCAGCTGCTGGCTCCACACGGGCCCCCCAGGCTGGGGCTGGGGACGGTGACACAGGGCCCACTGACTGCCAGGCACAGGAAGAAGCAGGTTTCTGACTCTGGGTGTGTTTCCAAAAGCTCCAAGATTGTGTAAACATCACGCAGGGCAGCAGAGTTGGGCAAGACCACAGGCCCATGACAGCGCAGCTCCAGGCCCGCCTGGCTCCGCACCCGCTCGGGGCTGCTCCATGCCTGGCGGCCAGGGACGTGTCCTCACAGAGCCTCTCCACTGCAGGGAGGAGAGGGCCCCTAAAGTGCCCGCATGGATTTCCACATGGCCACTTGTCGGCTCCTGCCCTCCCCCATGAGTGGCCTCAGGCTATGGGCACAGGGCTGTCACTGAGAAGAACGCCCACCGTGGCCAAGCGCAGCTGCCTCCCCTCTGCCCTCCTTGCTGCCTGATTCCGCCCCTACCCGCAGCCTCTGACACCTCTCCCCCAGGCTTCAGTGTCCCTGGACCGGAACACATGGGAGGCCACAAGCCTTGGCCAGTGCTCGCCACAGAGCCACTGTGGCGGCTGGTCCTGCTCAGGGACACCAGCTACAAGCACCAACTTCTGCCCAACATGACGTAGGCGGTGGACAAGGCAGGGGCAGCTCAAGTCTCCCTGTCTCCTGAACCTGCTGATGCCATCGCGGGCCCCACCTTCACAACCCGCCTCGCCTTGGTCACCTATCGGCTCCTCCGTGTGACTTTGGAGGTTCCATGTCCAATGTGAGCTGTGGGAATTCACACCGGAGTTCACAGCACCTTCTCACGCACCTGTGCTTGGGCACCAAACGCCTCGCTGCTTGTTTAGAGCAGAGGCTGTGCCACAGGCTGCAGTCCTCTCAGCAGGCTTTGTGGCCTAGGCCTGAGTCAGGCAGAAGCGCCATGGTGGAAGGCCGGAAGGAGAGTGGCTCCCTGCTGGCAGTCAGAAGCAGAGAAAGATGGAGGGTAGGAGGGAGATCCCACATGAAGTCCTGCTGGGCCACTGTCCCTCACCGCTGTGGGCCAGGCTTGCTGGCCACCTGCATACTCGCTGCGCCACACACCACTTCCTTGTCACTAGGTGACACGGGCGGCCACTGCCGGGGCTCCTCCTCTGTCTGGCGAAGCCCAGCTGCTCACCCGCAGCGCTTCCCCTCTGCCATCTGCAGTGGAGGCTGAGCCACTCCGTTCACACTGGATCCACAGCTGCAGAGGGACAGGAGCTCAGGCGCTCCCACTGCCCCCGCAGGGTGCCACTGTAGGACATGCCACGCTCACTTCCCGTGGCCTGCTGCTGTGAACCAGGGGAAGGCTTGACTGCTCCTGCCACAGCTTGCCTCAGCGTTCCCTTTGACCATGCTGGCAACCGTCTCTGCTATGTGCTCTGCCCTGTTTGCTGCCTGGCGCTTTTCCGTTGTTCCGTGACCCCAGCAGCAGAGCCCCTGCTGGTGCTAACAGAAAGTCACTAAAGAAAAGAACAACTGGAAAATTCAGTAGGAGAAGCAGTCCAGAAAGCTCGTCTGCCCCTCACTGCCCCCCACGTGGCCCTGGGTGAGGCACCGAGACTGGTTCCACGCGGTCACCTCCCTCAGCTCTGGGGCGCAGGCCCTGTCAGTGCGGCTCTTTTGCTTGCTTGCTTGTATGTATTTGTGGCACAGAGTCTCACTACACAGCTCAGACTCGGAGCAGTCCTCCTGCCTCAGGCTCTGCAGCGCTGGGATCACAGGCGTGTGCCACCGTTCCTGGCTTCAGTGGCCAGCTCAGCACTGGGCCAGCACGGCATGTGGGAGTGGTGTTGGGAATCAAACCTGGGTCCCTGCCCTTGCCAGGCAGGTGCTGAGACTGCTGAGCTATCTCCCCAGCTCCAGTGGGGCTCTCCATGATTGCAGAGCTCTTACTTATGAAGAGCCTCACACATGCTTGAGTCAAAGCGCAAAGGAAATCAAAGGCAGCAGTAAGGCCCCGGCCTCCAGGGCAGACTCACTCCTAGGGTGCTTTCCTGTTGTTACCATGCGAACCAAATGAGCCGGAAGCACTTAGCTTGTATTTAGGGGCATATGGCTGGACAGACAAATGGGCAGAAAGATGGACACCCTTGTCGTCAGCAGGAAGCTGAGCAGGAAGGAAGTATTGGAAAGCCAGCGGGCTGAACTTGGACTCAGCATCAGATGGCTCCAGGTAGCATGAAACCAAAGGCTGTGTGGCTTGATGTGACCCAGAAAGGCCCTTCCCAGCCAATGGGGAAGTGGCGCTCGCTCCCTGAGGAAGGGAAGTGAGGTAGTTTCCCCAAAGAGCTGCCCTGGCTTGTAGAGAGACAGGGCAACAGACAGAGCGCCTTGGCCCTGAATAGAAGCCCCACACTGCTGTGGACTGAGTGTTTATGTGTGCACAAACCCACGCTTCGAAGCCCTGACCTCAGTGAGGTGGCATTAGGAGGCCGGGCCTTGGAGGAAGCAGAGGTAGAGGGGGTCATGGCCTCCTGGGAAAATGTGGAGGTAGAGGCCCAAGGCAGGAAAGGCATGGGAGCAAGCACAGGACCTGAGCCTGGCCCGAGCACCAGGCTGAGCGCTGTCCACAGCGGACCCCGTGAGGCCGTGCACACAGGCTTGGGGTCAGGGCTGGGGCCCCCAGATGTGAGGTGGGGACCACACACAGCGCCTTCCTTCAACAGCAAGGCAGCACGCCGTAGTTCCCACGCAGGCCAGTGCTGCTGGAGGCTGCGCAGAATGAGATAGCACACTCGTTAGCGCCTGAGCCTCGGAGCAGCGACCGCAGGGCCTGTGGCGCCTTGAGTCGACCCTCCAGGAAATGGCTGAGGGCTGCGTGTGCTGCACCCGGGCCTGCCTCTAGTGGTCATGATCTCTGCGCTCAGGGCGAGGCAGGAACCTGCGAGCCGGCGTCTGCTGGCCCTTGGCGAAGCAGCAGCACAGACAGCGAGCTCCAGCTCAGCAAGAAGTGGGCGAGGGCTTGGCAGCCCCAGAGCCCCGGGGTGGAGCCGACAGGACAGCGCCTCCCGCCACTCGTGGGTGCTGGCGTCGCGGGGATGGGAGGCAAGGGGAAACAGGTGAAGCAACAAGCCCCAGGGATCCAGCTTGGACTCAGCCTCTGACCAGCCTGCCTCGTTCACGGTAGGGGCGGGGTCTCCCTGTGCACCCCCAACCCCTTCTCCGGCCCAGCCCCTCCACCCTGGACAGCTGCTGACCGGCCCAGCTCCCGGGATTGCTGGCTTCCAGCCCTCCTTATTCTGTCGTCACCACAGAGCTGCCTGCACCCTGCAGACCCCTTGGTGTCTCAGAGAAGCCCCTTCCCAGTGTGGCACGCAGCGTACAGCACACTGAAGAAGCATCCCCATGCAGGGTCTGCTTGCCCGGGATCACACCGGGCACAGCGCCCTCCTCCAGGACCCTCGGGTGCAGCTCCGCCCTGGCAGGACCCTCTGGTGGAGCTCCAACCACCCGCCCCACCCTCTGGTGCCGCTCCGCCACCCCGCACCCTGCACCACCCAGGACCCCAGACTGGATGCTTCTTGCCTGCTGCAGATCCTTTTCCCTGATGCCCAAGGCACTGCCTGCTCCTCTGGGTTTTCTTACCAGAGCCGCTCATGCTCAGTGTAACTGCTGCGTTCCTTGTTCACGGTGAAGAGGCCAGGCTGGCAGCTCCTTCCCTATGGGATGCTGTCCCCCAGGACCCTCCTACAGCAGGGCACTGAGCCTCTCAGGGGTCCCACCCAATGTTTGGTCATCTGGATTTTGGGTCCTAGCTCTGCTCCTTATGTGTAGGTGCTTAAGGTACGATACCCACCGTCTCTCTGCCTGTAACACAGGGGATGTGATGTCTCCTAGGTCATCCTGGGGATTACAAGGCTTGTAAAGCACCTAGCGCTGCTTTGGAAAGCACTGGCCACGCGAGGCACTGCTGTTCGGGGCCAGCTGTCACCGTTATCATCTGACGTGGCTTCTCTGCTCCGTAGCCACCTCATAGCCCATGGGTGAAGCTCCTCGTTCTTCATGGGACTTTATCTCCGCTCTCCTCTGGCTTGGAGCCTTCTGCACCCAATCTCACCTGGGCCTGCTCGGCTCAAGCTCTATTTAACCCGCCCTCCTTCCTGACTCCAGTGAGTGCCCTAGGCCAGGCACCCCCAATGTCTTAGTTACTTTTAGCTCACTGCTGGGACAAAATACCTGACTCCCAAAATCAGGGAAGGAAAGGCCATCCTAGCTCAGAGTTTCTAGAGGCTTCAGCCGTACTTGGCTGGCCCCAAGGCAGAGTGGCCCGTGGCCAAGGGCAGCACTCACGGTGGCAGCAGGAGCCACAGGGGAGGCACAGTGGCAAGCTTCTCACCTTTGTACTGCATCTAGGGTATCCACCCCCGGGCAGGCGTAGCGTTCACACTGACAGTCCCAGCATTGGATCGTGAATTAATCACAAACTCTAGCAGCCCAGCCCGTGACTGCATGAAGCACTGGGGGACAGCTAGACACAATCCCTAACATCAGGACAGATACCCTGAGCCAGGGAAGCCAAGCCTTGTAGAGACCAAGCAGCCAAACACAACCCAAAAGTTATTTATCACAAAATGCAATTAAACCTGAATATTAACATTTTAGTTTAGAAAGAAACACCTCTTATCCAATGCTTGGCCACCAGAGCTCCTTGGCTCACAGGCCAACAGAGCCACATGTCAGCTGCAGCACACGTGCCACAAGTTGGACCTGGCCCAAGCACTTGTCCTGCAGGTTCCTAGGGCTAGTGTCAGCGTTAGGGTGGTGGGAGTCGACGGCAGTCAAGGTCAGGGTCAGGAGTTGGTCAGGGTTAGGGTTAGAGTTAAGGTCATTATTAGGGGTGAAGCTCATGGCTGGAGTTGCTTTTTTTTTTTTTTTTTTTTTAAAGTGTTAAGTTTGTGATTAGCAATTAGGTATTAGACGTAAGGTTGGGGTTGGGATTGGGGTTGGGGTTGAATGGTGGGATTGACATCAAGGCTAGTGCTGAGGTTAGGACTAGGTTTAAGGTTAGAGTTAGATTTGCATTAGGTATTAGGGTTGGCATTATGTTGTAGGTGTTAGGGTTGGAGTTGGGGTTAAGATTAGGGCTGAGTTTACAGGCTAGGGTCAGGTTTGGGTTTAAACTGATGGTTAGGGTTAGGGTTCGGTTTAGTGTGAACCTCCTCATCCTAGCTTCATGCTCCTAGAAGTGGCTTCTGTTACCAGTTCTCATCCTAGAAGTAGTTCTATCAAAGCCTGCAGATGGCCTTTGAAAGCAGGTTACCCTTTACGAGATACCAACTTGAGCAAAAGAATGCAGATATGAAAGAGGGGAAGGCACTCTGGCGACACACTGTCTTAGTTACTCTTCTCTCGTTGCTGGGACAAATACCCGACACTCAAATTGAAGGGAGGAAAGGTTTATTTAGCTCACAGTTACTGGAGGTTTCAGTCCATATTCAGCTGGCTCAAGGCTGAGTGGCACACGGCAGAAGGCAGCAGTTCATGGCGGCGGAACAGCAACAATGGTGACAGAGGCAGCCAACCAATCAGGGCAGCAGAGCAACAGCCCCAGCCTGTCTCTCTGTCTCGCTTTATATTACACTCAGGCTCTCCACCTCAGCCTACCCGCCTTAGGTTACACCCATAATCCCAGAAATACTTAAAACACATAATCCCAGGGATCATGGATCAAGCCTCAAACTCTAGATCAGTACTAAATCACATAATCCCAGTGACTCATGAGTCAAGTCTCAATCTATAGAAGTCCCTGCTCCATGGCTGAGTGAGGTTTTGGGGGGACAACTGGACATAAACCATAATACACAGGAACTGAGAAGCATCCCTGTGCTCCACAGTCCCAGGTTGCCCTGAGGCAAGGCGAGGAATCCAAGTTGCACATAACCTTTGATTTATGTGGTTCAAGTTATTATTTTTCAACTGCACAAAAGCAATCTATATTTAGTAGAAATCCAATGTTGACCAAACATATATAATGAAAACAAGAGAGCCTGTTGGGGCCTAATGAGAGACGTCAGTGAGCTTTTGTACCAAGAGATTTATGCCCCATTAGTAGTCAGGTCCCACAGTGAAGCACTTGCCTGATCTCTGACCAGGACTAGAATTACATCGCTCAGTGAGAAGCTGGGAAATTCACCTGAGTATTTCACCTATGAGGCACTATGTTGTAGTGAGGGCCTATGAAGGAATAGATTTAATGTAGATCGCACAACTTGTGTTATTTCACATTATTCACTCAAAAAGTCAAATACAGAACAGTACAGTAGATCTGTCTGTGCACTAAAATCCTGCTGAGGGCCCCAACCCCGTGACAGTGTCCTCCATGATTCCAGCTGGAGGCCTACAGCCCATAGCAATGTCTCATGCAAGACTGTATCAAGGATCTGCCTGAGAAGCACCAAAGGTCAGGGAGGGGTGGAAGCTTGGAGTCTGCACCAGCAGGGTGAAATCTGTGCCAGCAGCTGAGGGAACTGCACTGGAGCCCGGAAGTGATGCCCAGGGTGAGGGCCAGCGCTCTCCCCAAAACAGATGCAGCCATCCTCAGTGACCGCCAGGACCTGAGCGTCTCTGTTGATGAAGTAGCTGAGTTCCTATCAGGAAATCGAGTGCAACGAGCTTCCTCAGGAGAACGGGCAGCGCACCATCTTTCCCTCCGGTCCTTCCATAGTTGGCAGCAATCCTCAGGTGGGGCGCCATGCTGAGCTTCCCTGCTAGTGCTCAGTTCCTGTCACCTTAGATCTCGACATGGGTTCACAGGACGAATGGGGTGGTGTGACAGAGGTAACACAATCACTGGCAGGACGAGTGCTCTCCGTTGTTTAGCTGTATGCCAGGCCACAGCCCGACCTGTATACACAGCTGATGCTGCGGTACCAAGGGCTCTGCGTCTCCATATTCAACCAACCCCAAACCGAAAATATTCCTTAAAAACTGAACATACACAGCATTTCCCTGCCAAGATCCCCCAAACAATACAGTTTACAGCTGTCCACCTGCCGTCTACAGTGCATCGGGTGCCTGTAAGAGGCGATCTACATGTACGTGCTCCGCACAGACCCCTCAAGGTTGCATAGGCAGGCCTGGGCAACTCTGGGTCAAGTACGTGCAGGAGGTCCCGGGACCAGTCTGCGCTGGCAGCCGGGATGCCGCTGGTCTCCCGCAGCTCGCACAGGATCCCAGGAGCGCGTACGTGTGTCCCCACAGAGCAGAGGAGGTTTAGCAAGTTCTCCAGAGGCTCTGTTGGGAAAGACAGATTAACAGCCCCAAAGCCACTCCAAACAACTGCTTCTGTGGTAATTGGATTTAAAACTTAGTCCCTTGAGAAATAAGGACATAAAATAGTAAGCTTATAGGAAAATAAAAATAATAATAATAATTTAAAAACCCACTCCAAAAAGCAGCACAGCCTGAGTGTGTCACCTGTGGATTGGATTCTGCAGAAAGCAGGCTGCATGGTGGTACTGGGGAGGCCGGGGCGGGCTCAGACTGGGTCACAGTGATACTGGGGCTGGACTGGTGTGGGGCTCAGTCTCAGCTCGGCACCTGCCTGGCAAGGGCACCAACTGCCTGCCTGGGGCCTAACACAGTCCAGGGAATTTCCACGTTTCCTTGGGCCTTGTAGTCAGACTATTTGCCAATATTTAAGAATGAGAAAGTTCCTCATCTTCTAAGAATCCGTCCTTTTCAGCCACTGCTGCAGGTCTGGGCGACATTCCAGCAGTAGCTGAGGGAACCTTCCGCTGCCCTACCCCTGCTCACAGCCAGAGCTTGGCAGAGGGTCCACATGTTCTGGAGTCTGTGGAGGAGCATCACAGGCAGGAAGGCAAGGAGCAAAAGGAGGCCGGGAAGAGCCCCCAAGTCTAAGGGGGCCCTGTCCGAGCCAGGGACAGGCCAGAGGAGTAAGTTCCAGGAAAGGATGGTGGCCTGGCAGGAATGAGCTTGGTGTGTACAGACTCTGCCCTCGAGATGCCCCTGAGATGGCAACTGCTCGTGGAGCAGAGTTGGAGCTGGAGGGATGAGCTTGGGCTGAGGAGGAGGCAGGAGGACACAGGACCAAGAGCAGGGTCTGGAGGCAGGACACACGAGCGGCAGGTGGAGACCTATGTCACTGAGAGGCCGAGCACGAACCCGGGCTCGCAGAAGGCCAAGGGCACAGGTCTCCCACGGGAGCAGTCTGGGCTCAGCTGGCTCTGGGAGAAGACAGACTGAATGGCTGGTGCCTGTTGGCCTGGTGATTAGGAGGTCCCTGGTGACCTGGGCAGGGGCAGCTCAGAACACTCAGGGACAGACGCAGGGCCCCTCCTAAAGGGTTCAGTCCCACCCTGTGGAAGACACAGTCACCACTCAGATGTGCACACAGTGACTCGTGAGGCTGGGGAGGCAGCCAGGGTGCCTGCAGCAGGGTTCAGGCCACCGACCACACTGGCCAGCCACACTGCCTCTGCACGTGCTGGAGGGCAGACGTCATCGTGAAGGTGCAGCTGTGCTCCGGCCCCTCCTAACACTTGCACCATGACCCTTCTTGCCCATGGAGGCCACCCCCACATTCAGACTAGTGGACAGAGCTGCCCACGTCCTGTTCATACCTTTGCTGAGGCCGAGACGAGGTAGGCCTTCACAGGTCGTTTCCTTTCCTGGACACCAAGAGCCCTGCCTGCCCAGCTGTGGCCACACCAGTGATGTGGAAGGGCTTTGGCCAGCAGCGATGCGCTCGCTACCCAGCATGGCTCCTGGACATCACGGGTCCCACACCAAGACTCAGCTCCTGCCGCTCCTGAGGAAAAGCCTCAGGATCGCACGGCACAGATAAACAGAGCTGGAGAACCATCCAGAAAGTGGGCAAGAGACAGACCACCCTCATACTGCGACGCCAGGGGCCACGTGCCGCCGCTGTGCCCCATGCTGTGATGTAGCCAGGAAAGAACCAAGTGGACAGCAGGGCAGAGGCAGGCTCAGCTCTGAGCCCACAGGCGGGCAGGCATGGAAGGGTGACAGGAACGGGGGCCAAGGCACGGTTCTCAAACTCTCCCGCAGCAACATACACCACCACAGCAGGCTCTGGGGCGATACAGCTGGACCAGTTTTTACCTTGTACAGAACTCCTTGGAGGAGGAGCAAACCCGAAGGTTAAAGGGTGCTGTATGCTATGTGTTCCCATTCCTAGAAATCACCCGAAGAGGAACATTTCATACTCCTTTGCCCCCCCGCCAGAAATCCCTGGGATATCGGTAGGCCTGCGTGCCCCTGTGGGGACCCTGACACACACATTAATGGGCCTGTATAAGGCCAGGACCCCCTTCGTGATCAGCAGCAGGAGCTTTCTTGTCCCTCAAGCTTCTCTGAGCAATGTGGAAGTCACTGCTTGAAGGGGAGAGTGAAGGAGGGCCTGTCCATCGCTCTGTCCAGCCCCCTGTGGGGTTGGGAGAGGGCCCACATCGCCCTGGAATGCAGGACTCCCATGTGAAGGCTCTCACTCACACCCAGCATCTGTGTGACCCACCCCCTCTGGAGTCAGAAGTGCAGCGGCATCGGTGGCTTTACATGGGCCGGACCCTGCAGCCCCCAGGAGTCGCTTAGGGACCAGGAGACTCTCGAGTTTCTCTCGTGTTCCCAGAGCAGAATCCACTCAGCCAATGCTTCAGCCCCTTGAGGGCTCATTTTATACTGCAAGTGACACCCCAGTAAAAGTGATAAGAACACCAAGATCGCTAGGACACCAGTGCGCTTCAATCTTGTCTAAAAAAGTTGCATGCTGTGGCGAGGCAGTCTGTCACCTGGACGCTACTGAGACTGAGTCCCAGTCCCCCAAGCCATACATTGACCTTACGAGAGGCTGGGCCTGTGGGAGAGGTCCAAGCTGATGAGGGTCCCAGGATGGGACCCCAGGGCATACCAGTAGCCCCATGACAAGCAGAGGACACCCCAGCAGCACCCTTTCTCCACCCGCCCTACGGTGTCTGTGCTCTCACAGGACTCCACAGAGAGCTCCCCACCTCAAGCAAGGCCAGGGCTGAGCGGACACCTAGCCTTTGGCCTCTGGATCCACAGACCCGCTTCTCAGTGAGCCAGCAGACCTCAGTACTCAGCTGTGGAGACCAAGACATCACTTACCACCTCTTTCAGAGTGAAAGGCCACAGAAGTTAACCAGGTCTCTTAATTCACAGGCTGAGAGACAGGGTTATCCCATCCCCGGGGGGCTGGGTGAGTCAGAAGCTGTGGCAGCCACAGAGGCAAAGCCTCTCCACTCTGCTCCACCTTCTCCCAAGGGCTGCCACACATTCCTTGGCCAGCTCTGGCTGTGCCCAGCTTCAGGGGGTGCTGAGGGAGGGGCCCGTGTCCCCTATAGCCGTGGGCATCATTACTGAAACTGGCATCTCTGCCTAACCTGAGTGTCTACTAACATGCCACTCTCTTGCCAGAGGCCTGGCGCTGACCACAGCTTGGGCACCATGGACCGTGGGCTCATACCCAGGGGGTGTGGTGCATGGGTAACTTGCACCCCTCAGCACACCTCACACTCACATACGGAGGGTTCTGCCTCACAGAGGAACTGCACAGTGCTCTACCTGACGTGAATTTAAAATCCATTAACTGCTGGTATTAAACACACCCACTGGGCACTTTCAAGTTTCAGGTCTGCACTGCAGACTGTGTTCTGGTGCCAGCACCTGCTGCTGGCCACATCTTAATTAGTCCGCACACCACTCGCCCGCTGCCTCCGGCCATGACTCGGCAGAAGCATGCACTTGTCCGTTGGAAGAATGGACATCAGTATTCCATCTGGCCAAACTCAGTTTTCCCCTGTGGAACTATGTACGTTGTTTTATAATACATTCCTGACTTCCATTATGAAAAAGCCATAGTGATGGTCACTCTGGAGCCAAGTGACAACATTACATGTCATAAAAAAGATGGAGTGTTTCTCCTTTGCTCTGTGCATGCCCAGTGAAACTGCGCCTAGGGCCAATTTCAATTCTACCTTACTGCTTCCATGATGTAGGAGGGCCGCCCGAAAGTGACCCTAGGAGCAGAGGATGAACAGGCTTTCCTTCCACAAGGCCCCTGGCCTAGAGCTCTTTGTTCATCTGGAAGGAGACTTAATTACATATCTTTTTCTTTGCTGAGGCAGAATCTCACTATATTGTTCAAGCTAATTCGAAACTCCAGGACCAAGGTATCCTTCTGCTTTAGGCTGCTGAGTAGCTGGGACTACAGGTCTATGCCAGCCAAATACTTCTTTTATGGACCAGAGTCATTACTGACTGTCACAGGTCCAAGCAGCATGTGTGATAAACCACTACAGGCTTCCTGGACCTGTGCATGGTGCTGAGCGCCGGGTGTTGGTGTCCCCGTGGGCTTGTACTAGGAGGCGGGGCTTTGGGAAGCTCCAGTCACTGGGCCAGAGCTTCATGAAAGGAAGCGCACAGGACCTGGGTGGCTGCCATATACCCCCTTGTGACGTGAGCCAGGAAGGGGTCTTGACCAGACCCAATTCTGCCAGGGCCCCTGGATTCAGACAGGGGCCTCTCTCAGAGACCTCCAGCACGATGAGGAACACACGCTTGCTTCACGGTCTCACAGCCTGCAGTGTCCTTAACAGCCCAAGTGAGGGCCATGTGTCAGCCACTTCCTTATTACTGGGACACAAAACCCGACACCCAGAACCTGCAGAGGCAGAGGTTTATGTTGCCTCGCAGTGCAGAAGCTTCAGCCCGTGCTTGGCAGGTGTTACACAGAGAAGCAGCGCAGCGGAAGAACCTGGCAGGGGAGAGCTGCGCTCCTCAGGGCCTCTGGGAAGCAGAGAGACAAGACAGAATGGGAGAGAGACCACGCTTCCAGCTGCCCTGGGCTCTGCCTCTTCCCTCCAGGCCCTGCCCCCTGAGCGCAGTCAGGTCTGAGCCCCATGGTTCAGTCTTCCCTGAACCCTGCCTTGAGTGCCCGAGGCTCTTGGGAGCCCTTTGGGTGTGGCAGGCAAGGGGCTACGGAGAACTGGGTCTTAGCCCTTTAGCCAGCAGCGGGGAGTCCGAGTGGCAAAGGCTCATTCCTAACTAAGGTCCGTGCCCTTGGCCCTCTGACCTAGGCTTTTCAAGTGTTCTCCCAGCAGCTCATCCCTTGACCCAGCTGGCCTAGACCACAGATGCAGCCTGCAAACACTGTCCGGCCCCCTCTGGCCACGTCAGCAGGAATGTGAGTGTTGTCTCAGAGGGCCCTGTGAGCTGCTGCCCAGCTTGGCCCAGCAGGCTCAGCCCTCTGAGCCCAGCCCTCGCTGGGGGCTACTTGAGCGCTCTTGAGCTCCCTGGCTTCCCTGGCCTTCGCTCCTCACAGGGCCTTTGCACTGGGTCCTCATTCCCCTGGAATACTGCACACACTCTGAGGGTTCTCTGCACATCAGAGCTGACCCGCAGCCTCTGCGAGGGCAGACGCCCTCCCCACCTTGGCACCAGGCTCCTCCTAACTCCCTCCCCTCTAGGGTTGAGACATCTGCGCATCCCAGGCCTGGGAAGAATGGCTTCCACCAGACATCAAACCCCAGTTTTGTTTTCCTATTGATCTGCCCTCAAAGCTAATATATGTGTGGGCGGGGGACAGCGGAGCACGTGTCTCCCAGGAGCTCAACTGGGGGCAGATGTGGGCCCTTGGGGATCACAGAGGCTTGCTGGACCCCAAGAGCCTGCTCTACATACACCAGTGCGAGGCGATTTTCTGGGAAAAAGGCTCCAGCTCAGGGAAGAGTCAACGCTGGGATGGCTGGACTCGAGACGGCACAGCGGGTGTCCCAGGCACCCGCCCTGGGCATGATGAAAGCACCTGCAGCTTCCCACCACCCCCTGGTGAGGGATCATGGATCAAGTCTCAAACTCTAGATCAGCACTAAAACATATAATCCCGGTGACCCATGAGTCAAGTGTCAATCTATAGAAGTCCCCACCCCGTGGCTGCATGAGGCTTTGTGGGGACAACTAGACATAAACTGTAACAAACTGCAACCTGGAAAACTAGGAAACTGAGGTTGACTGGCTGAGGGGCATGTTGTGTTACACTAAATGTTTCTTTCTTTCTCTCTTTTGGCAGTGCTAGCAGCTTCAATTTCCCTTCGGTATTTTTTTTTTTTTTTTTTTTTTTTTTTTTTTTTTTTTTTTTTTTTTTTTTTTTTTTTTTTTTTTTTTTTTTTTTTTTTTTTTTTTTTTTTTTTTTTTTTTTTTTTTTTTTTTTTTTTTTTTTTTTTTTTTTTTTTTTTTTTTTTTTTTTTTTTTTTTTTTTTTTTTTTGTACCAGTGATTGAACTCAGGACCTTGCACTTGCCGGGCAAGCACTTATTATACCGAAATATTTCTCCCACTCTCTCCAGTAAATTTGAATCACCATTTAATTGCATATAGAAAAAAAGAGCCACACCTAAAGCAACTCCCATCCTCAGGCCCACTTGTCAAAATGAGCTTGCCCAGGGGTCAAACGTGCAGTAGAGGGACAGCCTGACCCCATTTCACCAGGTTCCTGCTCTGACAGCCTCCATGATGCTAATTTGTCACAGTCCCTCAGTGCGAGCTCCATGGGGCGGTGCAGAGGAGCAGACGTGAAGCCTCAAGCTAAAACCCTGCCAGGTGCAGATGCGCCGCCCACCTGGCCAGCGCTCCGGGTGGCAGGGCCTGGGAGCCCGTCCCAAGCACGTCCTCTCTGGGCTCGGTCCTTGCCAGCCCAGCTCCTGCTCCTGTTTCTTTCCTGAGCTCTTCACTTTTTTGTGTGTGAAGTCACCCGTGGGCCCCAGGGCAGAGGAGCAAGATGAAAGAGGAGGAAGACACGAAGCTCAGGCCAGAGGAGCCGAAGTGCGCAGGGGACCGGAGAATCTACTCTTTTAAAGATAAATCCCGCCGGGCATGGTGGCGCACGCCTGTAATCCCAGCACTGGGGAGGCTGAGGCAGGAGGATTGGTGTGAGTTCGAGACTAGCCTGGGCTACAAAAGTGAGCTGAAGGCCAGCCTGAACTGCATAGCGAGACCCTGTCTCAAAAAAAAAAAAAAAAAAAAAAAAAAAAAAAAAAAAAAAAAAAAAAAAAAAAAAAAAAAAAAGATAAATCCCAAATAGTTTAATTTTGGAGAAACTGTAGACTAGCATCTTTAAAAAGAGTTCTAAGACTACCTGGCCATAAAGTTTGGTGCAGGATATTTGGTTATCAGAATGACGGGGAGTTTATACATCAACTGTTGGGGCACAGAAAGTTGTCTGGAGTCCTGTGGGGCGTGAATCCTCCCCTGCATTCCCGGGGGAGATCTGTATTTCCCTGCTGCTCAGGCGTATGTGAAGATGGGGTGAGATGTGAGGACAGGAAGTGAGGTGGTGACTGGGAGCCCACAGTGTTTGTGCGGGCAAGCAGCGTGGGGATTGTGCACGCAGGTTCTAGAGTCCAGAGGCAGACCTGCCCTCAGGGCCCAAGGCCTGTGGCTTCTCTGTGGGGGGTCCCTTGTGAACCAGTTCTGATTAATTATATTTTAATGTTAATTTTGCTTTTAGTGCTCTTGCGCCCAAGGCTGGCTATGTTGATGGAAGCCAACCCCGCCACACGCTGCTGCAGAAATCAGTGTTTCTCCACATTCCTGGCCCTTTAGGGCAGGAAGCAGGGAGAGCCAGGTGTGCGGGGTGGGCGCAGCCCAGGGCTGACAGGCCAGGCACCCCTGCAGTGTCACGAGTGCCCTCTAGGTGGCGCAGCTGAGCCTGCGGCGGGAAAGCCCCGGGGGACCGGCCGAGCTCCCAACTTGCAGACAGGACGGGGAGCTGTCGAGAAGAGTTCCAGGCATGCTTTAAAGCAGAGCGGCGGTGGGCTGAGGCAGAGCTGTGCTGCCCTGGTCCCGGCACCCCCTGCCCTGGGACGCAGAGCACCTGCTAAGGAGAGCACTGGCGTAGAGACCCTGCCCAGCCCACCCTGGCGAAGCCAGCCGTCGGCCAGGCCAGGAAGCCACCGTCGCACGCGGACCAGGTAAGCCTGGGTACTGTCCTCTGGCTTTCCAAACTGTGACTGCGGACGAGCCCAAGTGCATTTTTCAAATGCACGTCATGCTTTGCTGCGTTCGGACAAGCTTTAGTGACTGCGTGCGCCACCCGTTCTCAGACCTAGGTTGCTCCTTTGTTTTCGGCAAAACACCAGAAATCCCAGCTTGCTGTCGGTTGCGCATTTGGTTAGTGAGCCTAGCCCTGCGTGTGCTTTGCAGGCACTGGGATTTGGGCTTGGATGCCGGAAAGGTGTACGTCTCTGGTTTGCTGGAACCTAGGTCCCTGGGAATGTGAGAAGGGGCTGGAGCCTCAGTCCAACTCGAGACTATGCTGTGGCCCCAGGGGGGAAGCAGAGGCAGTGAGCTGAGGTCTTCATTTCCACTCACGCGTCCCCTCCATGCTGAGACAGCTGCAGGGAGCGCAGTCCTGTGTTCCCAGAGTGCAGCTGGTGTGGTGTCTCCCTGCTGCCTGGATCAGTATCTGCAGGGGAACTGAGATCCCAGCTGGAGCCAGGTGCCAGAGGAGCACAGGATGGGGACAGTCTCAGGGACAGTGGTGTAACAAGGAGGGCAGCTCCTGCCCAGATCTCCGGCAGCTCCTGTGCAGGTCTGAGTGGCCCTTGGAGACCTTTCCCAACCAAGAGCGAGCTATGGCGCCACACAGGTGCCTGAGACGGAGCTCCTCCAGCCTGTTCCCAGGCCAGGGCCACTTCTGACCTTCATAGACACATTTAACAAAGCCATGGAAGGGCATCTGGAGGAGACAGGGTAGGGATCTGTAGCACCATGCCCAGGGAAGCTGGGCTGTGCAGGACAGCAATGCACCCCCGTGACAGCAACCGGAAGACAGGATAGTGTCCCTGACAGGTCTGCTGATTGTTCTCTGGCCCTTGCCTGATTTCCTACCTTGCAAGCAGGATTTCCATGGAATCAAAGAGACAGACAAAGCATTCCTATCTTGGATGGTTCATGGTGTTTTGACTTCACATGGCGCAGAAGTCAGTTGTGTTCAGCAGAAGCCTTTCTTTGGGTGTTGAGTCCGGACCTTTCTTAGGCTGATAATGTGGATCTGCCCATCGTGGGCAGCTGGGCAGGGTGCTAGGCCCTGGGGAACAAGGAGGCCCCATACACATGCAGCTGAGCCTGGTGTCTCACAGTGAATGCCCTGCGACCTCCGTGACTTACAACAGTTGCAACTTGCCATGGGTTACGGAATGGCTCTGCGACAGGTGGAGGGGCACCTGTGTCTGGAAGGGAGAGGTGTCGGGGCTCTGGCTTCTTTCCTAAGTGTCTCCTGTCCCCGAGTCCAGCCTGGGGCCTGACATGGGGCCAGGCGGCTAGCAAGGCAGCACTGTCCACTGTGTCATGGGGTGCAAAGTGTGTTTCCTTTAGCTCTGGGTCAACTCATGCCCCATTCTGGGCCAAGGAAGAGAGATTGATGTTTTCCAAAGAATGGAATCTGTTCTCAAGGAAAGACCCAGGGGCCCTACTTCAAAAGCTCAGCAAACCTAAAATTCAGACCTGGGAGCCGTGAGGGTGGCCTCCTGGCAGCTGGCCCTGGGAGGCTCAGCCTCCCCACCCTTAGAAACCCCCCCTCCGCCCAGCAATTATCCCAGAGGACACCTGCCTCAGTGTGTCTTTGATGCTGTTTGGGCCCTGCCTGGCTTATTCCTCCCACCCAGGCATCATTAATTAGCCATATTAAGCTCACTTAGTACATTAGATCAATTAGGAAACAAAAACCTGCCCCATCCTCCCATTCGCCCTTCCCAGTGCCCCTGAGTTCACCTACTACAGAAGCACTAGCCTTTGCTTTCCGAGATTGCTGCTTTCCTTAGACACAAAGCGAAGAAGGGAGCTGCTGTCTGCTCACCTGGCCTCTGTCACACACTGCAGCAACAGGCTCATCACAGAGCACTATTGTACTCATCTCCTGTTTCTCAAAGAAAAAGCAGGCTCAGAGAGGTCCCTGCCGTACGCAGGCACAGAGACAGTGACTGCTAGGAGCACACTGGGAACTCGGAGCTGGGAACCCAGACCAGAGCCGGGGTCCTCAGCCTGGGGTGCCTACCTAAATGACCCCCTCCGCGTGCCTCAGTTTCCCTAGTCATGTCAGCCCTGGAGGCTGTGCACCTACTCACCTCAAGAGGAAACAATCTAAGCCTTGTAAGTCTGATAAAAGTCGGGGATAGAGGAAAGTGTGAGCAGCTCTTCCGCAATGCGAAAGCTGTCAAGGGTAGGCTAACTCAGACGGCTCCACCTACCAGCTATGAAACTGAGATGATTGTTCAGAATGGCCTTGGAGGGCCCTGGAGTCCCAGCTACCCCCTTGTGGGCGGGGAGCCAGGGTATGACCCCAGGATGGCCAGCCCCTGCTTGCAACAGAGGCCGAGGGAAAGGGAAGCCCTGAGTCTCTGCGGGTGGGGGAACCTGCATCGGCACTTAGGGTCCTACAGCTGGGGGTGCTCCCGCCTCCTGCCCCGGCACAGCGTGGCACTCCGTGGAACTGTGACCCAGGAAGGCGGTCACCAGCATTCCAACCACACAGGGAGGACGGGGGCTGCTGGAACATGAAAGTACCCTGCGGTGATTTCACCCCGAGAAGCTCAGCTCTGTGTCACCACTGTCACCACTCAGCCTGGGCTCCCACAGTCCAACACACTGGACCAAGTAGCGGAGCCACAGGCCCCAAAGACCCTCCTGCCTCTGTACGCTGTGGAAATACCCGTGGTGTGTGGTTTCTGTTCTGTGCTTGTGTTGACAGGCCTGCGTGTGCCCCAACAAGTTCATGTCACAGCCAGAAGGCCTGACTCTGCTCACACACAGGGTGTCACCTTCCTTTGTGGGTCCTGGTAAAAGCAGAAGTTGGAGCCATCACAACCAGGTCACGTCAATGTCACTCAGAACCATGAGGCCCAGGGCACATAGAGCCAGGTTTGGCCTGGTGTTTCTAGATCCCAAAGGACCCATGCCACTGACAGCTCTCCAGTGCCTAGAGGTGAACGGAGAGAAGGTGCGCCAGCACAGTCTCAGTCACTCTTCACTCGCTGCTGGGACAAGTACCTGACACTGAAAATGAAGACAGGAAGTGTCTGGGGAGATAGCTCCGTGGCACAAGTGCCTGCCTCGCAAGTGCAAGGTCGTGGGTTTGAACCCCAGTCCCACCAAAAAAAAAAAAAAAGTGAAGAAAAGAAAGACTTATTGAGCTCACAGTTACTGGCAGTTTCAGTACACACTCAGCTGGCTCCAAGGCAGAGCAGCACATGGCAGAGGGCAGCCTTTCAGGACCAAGGCAAACAGCAACAGAGCAAGGGGAGTGGCAGCTCAGACGGGGAGCTAGCTTGCTCCCCATCACATTGTAATGCAAATCACCCGCCCTCAGAGCAAGCTCAGCAACCACACCCACAATAATCTGTCAGACTCCAGCAGCCACCTCATGACTGCATGAGGCTTTGGGTGCCAGAGAGGGCAGCTATACACAAACCATAACAGTGTCAGTCCCCTGACACTGTGGTGACCATAGTGGTGACCATAATGCCAACACCAAAATCCTGACAGAAAGCTCTTTCTTAGTTCAGGAGAAAGAGGTGCAAACTAGACTGCAGATGGAAACAGGAAGTCCCCGGATGATTGCCAGACTATTCCCAAACTTCTTCTCTTCACATCTCCGTGAATACCACATTTCCAATTCCTTCATTCCCAGCCTCCGTACATAGGAGCCAGAAGCGAGGGCTCAGGTGGGCTCACCACCCCTTCACGCCTTTATCGAGCCTTCTCTGAGCACCAGCAGCGTGCCAACACCACTGTGGGATCACAGTGACACAGAGTGTCCTAGACGCAAGAGGTAATGTCCCTGTGCTCAAGGGCTTAGATTCTACAGAGAGAAGAGAAACCGTGGCACAAGACACACATGTACCTTCACCAAGAGAGACACGGGTGGGGCAAGTCGGGAGAGAGCCTAGGAAGGAGCGCCGCTCGGGGAAGTGATTGAGTGAACCCTCCTCGGAGTCAGGCAGTGAACCAAGGGACATGAGAGTGGGGTCCTGAGCAGGGAGCTTGAGATGCCCTAGGCTGGCACCAAGCCAGTGGCCAGAGTAGAGGCACAGAGGGAAGACTAGAGAAGACAGGAAGCGGAGAGGCAGGAGCCACATCCACTGGGACCAGGGGCCACGGGAGGAGACCGTGAGCAAATAACGTGGTGCACAGCCGTGAAGTTCAGCCCGGTCTGCTCCCCCCGCTGCCATCTGGGGCAGCCCACACCATGCCATGCCATGCAGTAGCTTACCCATGCACGCTACACCTCCCCACACCACACCACGCCTCACCCCACCTCACACCTCACCGTACCAGACCAGACCACACCTCACCACACAGTTCACCTCACCACACCTCACCGCATCAGTGGCGGTGCCCATAGTATCAGCTATCAGGATGTGGAACACACGGCACCCGCCCTGGAGGTCAGAAGAGGCCGCGTGAGGAATTAGCAACGTGGAGGTTCCCAGGCCACCAATATCTGCCCTTTGGGCAGTACACTCATAAGAGGTCTGTTTCTGAGAAAATCTTCAAAGATCTTGACATGAAACACTTCTACCTCCAAAGTGTGGAACTCTATTCTCAAGGCTAAGTAAGTTACCCAGGGGAGAAACTGCCTGACCGCCTCTGGCTGAACTCGTGGCCTTCACCCCACCTGCAGGGACACAGGGTATTCTCTGGGCACTCTGGCAGGAGACAGCTGTCACTAAAGCCTCCCAGCCTGTGAGGAAAGTGTGTTGCAGTGTAGATGGTTAAGTAGATGCCCTGGGAGCCGACCATGTGGACTTTCCTCTCAGCAGCCACTCTTGGAGCCACATGATGTGGCAGGCTGAGGTTTGTGGATGCACAAACTCACTCTGCACACACATTGGCGATGGATTTCCCACTGTGAGATTCTGGGCTCCTCTGAACCCAGCTTACATCGCTGAGATCTGGGCAGACACCGTCCCTCGGGCACTGTGACTTTGAGCTCCAGTGGGGCCAGTCCTGATCCTGGGCCCCTGCTCACTTTGTGGACAGAAGACAGCAGGGCAGGGTTGCTGCAGCACTGGGACTCTGGGTTTGAGACACCTGGGGGGCAGGAGGCCTCACTGTGCCCAGGCACCATTGGCTGCTCCCACCGAGGTTCCCACGTGGAACATGCTCCCCACCTGGACCACCCACAGCGCAGGCCGACTTCGCACTGGCAGGGGAATCTTATCCTGATGCTTATCACAGAGGCTGCTTTTGAAGGCAAATATTTAATTTGTGAAGATTGCAAAATTAAGACAGCAGACTGCCGAGTCCCTCCGGTATTTAGGCACAAGCAGGGCGCAGACCCTGGCAGGGCAATGTCCTGTCCCCTCCTCCACGCCTGTTTGTCCTGCGTGTCCGTGACACAAAGGCAAGGGCCCGGGCCCAGCTTCAGTGGGCAGCCATCCTGTCCAAGGTCCAAGGTCCCAAGAGGGCCCTGTCCACCTCATTCATCAGGCGACCTCAGGCCGGGGGGTCTGGGGTGGGCGTCTGTCAGGCTAAGGAGCCGAAGTCCTGGCCTGTCCCTGTGGCTCCCCGTGTGGAACGGGCCAGGGGAACACACACACAGGCACACAGCTGTGCCCACAGCTTCAGACCCCACCTCCCAGGCCAGACCTCACCGCGCCTCAGAACCCAAACAGCTCACCTTAATACTCAACAGTTAAAATTGAAGATTTCTAAAACCATGGCAAGAAACCAGCACAGAGACTGGTTCGCGCACAGACTCTCGTCTTCCTCCATGCTGAGAGCCCCAGGGTCTGGTAGGGGCATCTGCACTGCCAGGACACAACCACAGAGCCTGTGTAGAAACACACAAACACAGGGTCCTTCAAATAGTATGACAACCTAATACTAACCCTGACCCTAAACACTGACCCTAACCTAACCCTGACCTGGCCCTGTCTGTAACCATGACCCTGACCCTAACCTAACTCGAACCAGGACCCTAAACCTGACCTGACCTGACCCTGACCCTGACCCTGAGCACCATGGCAGAGTTTAGGCCGAGCTTCATAGAAGACCTAGCCTCTTGAGAATCCAGTGGCTGCGGGAGTCACAGGGCATGTGGGGACACAGGGCCAGACACCTCTCACCCTCAGAACTCTCCTGACTCCCACCCAGCTCCTCTGGGCTAGCCAGGCATGACAGCTCCCTCAGACCCCCTGGCTGCTCTAAGGTAGGCACCACCTCGGCTATATTCACGTCTTGGCATTTTCCACATGAGTTCTGTGTTTTGTTAGACTTCACGAGGGCCCTGGTCACCTAGCAAGACAATGCTGATGGGGAACCGCAGAGGTGACGAGGTCCCAAGCCTGGACAGGCTCACCCTCGAAGCCTCACGAGCATTGTAGGGCCCCTCTGCACCCCACAGTGTTCAGGCGTCGCTCCAGCCCTATTAGCTGTAGTGGGAGGACAGGATCCTGGACCACCTCACCATCGAGAGAAAGGCCCTCAGGCGGAGGCTGCACAGGGCAGCTCTGAGGGCTAGGAGCAGACCTGAGGAGCTGTTCCCCGTGGCTCGCCCCTGCTATGGTGTGGAGTGCCGACCCACGAAGGCATGGGCGCTAACGCCCCCAGACAGGAGTGGGGTGCTTCAGGCTCCCGCAGGTGGCCCTCCAAAGCATCAATGTTCTTCGCTTGCTGGGTTCCCAGTGCCAGGAGCCAGGGGAAGTAGCTGGCCTGGGGCTGAGGGGGAAATGTGAGCACGAATAGACTACAGGTATGTAACAAGCTGAGTACCAAGGAAATGTAGGGTTACATCGTAAGGCCGAGTTGAACGTAGTGTGTGTCTTCACTGATGTAACTGAGGAAGGCAGGCGGGCCGGCAGGCAGGCAGGCAGGCAGCAGGCTCACTCCAGACAGTGTCCTGCTTGGTACTCGAGGAGATGCACCATGCTCCCCCTGAGTGTGGCCCAGCACAGGGACACTTGGGGGGCAGCAGCTCTCCTGTGGGGACAGCTGGCAGGTGCTGCCTGGGTTGAGGGGTTAAGGATGATAGCCAGCATGGGGTCTATTGGCGGGAGGCCCTGGAGCAAGTAAGAGGAAGCTGTCTCCGGGGCCTTGCAAACCCTAACCGCCTTGGCAAGCCACTCATCCTCGAGGAGATCCTGCCGGGCGCCTAAGCAGAGCTCCTCCCAGTGGTCAGAGCCATGGAAGCAAGCAGCGTCAGAAGCTGTCCACAGGTGTGTTGGCCATAGCTCAGTGCTGTGCCACTGAGGGCAGTTCTAGCAAGAGGGCCTGGGTGGGAGGTGTGTAGGGTGTGACCTAGGAAGGCCTACGGAGCGTGACAGTCTCGTCGCACAGACGAAGGTTCTTGCCGTAGTCACGGTTACAAGGGGCCGATACAATACAGGCCACTTAACTGATGAGATTACAACAGTCGCCTAAAGAGTCACATCCCAAGAGTGCAGGAAGCCGAGGGTCTGGGTCCCACAGCAGCGCTCTGCCGCATCCAGCTGAAGCGCTAGAGCCCACGACCACGTCCCACACACGGCTGTTGCATGGATCTGCTCCGGGAAGGTCCGAAGGCCAGCGACGGAAGCGAGAACATCCGGTGCAGTGGGATGAAGGATTTGTGCCAGCAGCTGAGCAGTCTGCACCAGAGCCAGGAAGTGATGCTCCAGGGGACCGGAGCACCCCCAAAGAGAGCCGCAGACATCCTTAGCTCCTTCGAGGATGAGCACAACCAGGTCCACCTCAGGAGAGCCAGCGTGACGAGCTCTGCAGGAAAACCCGCGGCTCCCTCACAGCCACTTCTCTGGAGCTTCTTTTCGCTTTCTCGGCCACAGTCCTCGGGTGGGCCTCTCACACCCAGGACCACACTGGTTCCGTTCGGCTGGGTGTCACAAGCTGACCACAGCTGCCCACCGCCACAGTCTTAGCAGGGCCTGGGTGTGGAGGACACGGGGGCTCTAGCCTGTCTGCCATGCTGCAGTGAGAGCTGGGAGCAGAAGCTCCTCTCCTCTGGCCGTTTCCCCTTCACGCTGCTGCTCCCCGTGTGCAGACACAGCCCCACAGCCGAGACTGCTCCTCCGTGCCTTCAGAGTGATGCAGCTTGAGTCTCTGACCCAGCGCATCCGCTGCTCTGCGGCTCCTGCTGAGCCCACCAGCCGTATCCCTGCTCTCCCCTGACCTCCTGGGCCCAAAGGGCTTTCCTAGGCTCCCAGGCTCCCGGCCGCATCCCCCTGCCCTGGCACTCTCTGCCACCCCAGAGCTATGTCTGGGTCCTGGTGCCAGCGTGAGTAAACTCACAGCCTCCTGTCCACCCATCAGCTGAGGTGCCAGGGAAGCATAGGAAGCACTGTCTTAGCCCCACATGCCAGCCTGTCGCTGTGTCCCCAGGCCTGCTGTCCCTGTGCTGGGCTGCCTGGTGGGACTGGCTCCCTGGGCCACCAGCTTCTGGTCTTGTGCAGCCAGTAGAAAGTGCCTAGGGAGACAGGGTGATGGCGACCTGAGGCGCAGCCCGTGCTGCAGGGAAACTCCACTCCCACCCCTTGGAGGCAGCTGGGGCTGGCTCGGAAGAAACCCTTTGGGTCCTGGGGTGCAGATGCAGCCTGCTGAGGGGCCACAGGGTGATACCCAGAGTATGTGGACAATGGGCTGCCGCCTCTGGATCTCGAGAAGATGGGGGAGATGGTGCTGATATTGGTCCCTGCCGCAGGAGGCCCGAGCCATGGGCGCTAGGCACACTGCAGGAGGCAGTTCAGGCAGTGGGAGGCCAGGCCCGGACCCTCTCCCTAGGGTCTCAGCGTCCACATCTGTACAAAGGAAACAAAATCTCCTTTTCATAGCGTCAGGATAAAAATACTATTTGTGAAACAGGCACCAGCATGGCCAGGGTGGAATCCGCAACGGGCAGGACCTTCTGCCTCTCTTCCTCCCAGGAAGAGCAGTGGGTGGGAAGCTCGCTCTCTGGCAGGTGAAAAGCTGAGCAGGGCAGGGCTCACAGCTGCCAACCTAGCTGAAAACTTGGTGCTAAAAATGCCCTTTGAAGCTAACGGGGAATCATAAGAAGGTGAGTTACTCGCATAAAACCGAAGGCCAGAGGGGTGCCCAAAAGCCAACCATCGGTGGCTCTGGGGAAGTTCTTAGAGTGAGACCGAGGCCAGCCTTGCAGTTCCACCAGAAAACTGCCAGGACTTACAGGCAGTGAGGAGCTCCAGATAAACAGTGGAGCCTTCGTGTTGTGTGGATCCTTGGTGTGGCTCCTCCAGGAGCGCATGGCTCTCTCTGTATCCGCCCCCCCACCCCAGCTCCTGGAAGGCACCAGGAAGAGGGCTTGAGGAGCCGTGATTGTAGGCTGGGAAGAAGGCGTGAGCATTCCAGAGCCCAGCTAGCAGGACAAGAAGCTGGCTTGGGAGTTCTGGACCCAACCTTGGAGGCTGGGAAGAGATGCAGCGCTCCAGAGCCAGGCCAGCTGACTGACACTGTTCTAGCGCAGCCAGTCCCGGCCCAGGATACGTAGGCCTACCTACGCACGGCAGCTGTGGAGATTCAGCCTCCCAGACCCAGGCCCCAGCGCCCGCACCCTGCCCCTCAGGACTCCCCGCCACCCTGCGGGACCGGCTCCTCTCTGGTGCTGCTCCCACCTGGTGCAAGCTCATGAGCAGCTGGTGAGGTACCCACTCGGCTTGCTCCAGGCGTGCCCTGCCCAGGAAGCGCTAAGCCCTGGAAGGTCCGAAAGGTGCAGGGCAGAACCCCGCGCCTTGGCAGTGACAGCGCGGCAATGGGGACAGGTGGAGCAGGCAGGAAGAGAGCCTTGCTGTGCTGAAGGAGGCGCGCGCTTCCTCCGCCAGCCTCAGCAACTGAGACAAATCGGCTCAGTGGTTTGTTCATTTGCTGTTGAATTGGCCAGGCGAGTTCTGCTGCCACTGCAGTCACACCCACAACTCCAGGCAGCTGGGGGGTGGCTGTTTCAGACCCTGCTGTACCCCACCCAGCCCCAGATGGGCACCCTGCCCTGACCCAGGGTGCGTGCCGCTCTCCTGGGCCGCCCTGGCCTGCAGCAGCCTGACCTGGCCCTGCCCCTGGAGCCTGCAACCAGCAGGGCTGGACAGGGCAGGGGTGGAATGTTGGCACAGCACCCTGCCAGCAGGGCTGGGTGGACGCCCCCCGGGCTCCGGAGAGGAGCGGGCACCGTGGCGCGACCGCACGGGCTTGGCTAGGGCGGCCACGCTGTGCCTGCACCTGCCCAGTGTTCTGCTTTTGCTGTCGTCATCTGGTCCGGATCCCCAGCTTCTCAGGAACTGGGGCCAGCAAGTCTCCGGCAGGTCTTCGCTTCTGTGCCTTGGCATAACTGGAAGGGACAGGAAGGAGCCTGAGCCCGGAGTGGCGGTGCGGTGCTGACCCGGCAAGCGGCAGCTAAGATAACGATGTGCGTGGATCTCCCGGGCGAGGTTGGGAACCAGGGAGCGGCAGGGCCGCGGCTCTGGCTCAGGCCTGGCGGCACGCAGGCCACACCCAGGAGGCACAGGAGCCGCTCCAGAGCAGCCCCAACGTCCCCGCCATGAGCGCCAGGCTTAAGCCATCACATCTGGCTGCTCACCTGGCCGGTCTTCTGTGCAACCTTGGAAAAATCGCACCCCGTGTCCAGCCTCAGTCGTCTCCGTAAAAGTGGTGGACGTCCAGGGCCACCCTCAGCCCCGGCCCGTCGGGTGTGTTTCCTAAACGCCCACTCGGTTCTCAGCTCCACCCCCGGGAGCCGCTAGAAACCCATGCCTGCTGGCTCCCAACCTGGCATAATGGCTGCTGCACAGAGCCCACGCCGAGCCTCACATCACCCAGGGCTGCAGGCAGCGGCTGTGTGAGAGGCCGATTTTCCCTGGGCACAGCCTGAACTGCGTTTGCAACAGATTCCCGGGCAATGGCAGCCTACCTTCCACGCCACCCTGGGCAGACTGAACCTCCAGGTGCTGAGGAGGCGGAGACCGTGAGGTCCTTACCAGAGCAAGGGGTCTGTGCAGGGAGAGAAGGTGAAATGCGGAACCCCAAGTGGGGAGCAGGGTCTGGGGCAGCAGGCAGGGCCAGGAATGCCTCCGCCCTCTCTCTTCTGCCCTGACCGCAGCCCGCCTCCCTTCATGGCCACAGCCCCAGGTCCCGGTCCCAGGCTGCCTTTGCCACGGCAGAGCTGCAGGAACCGAGCCAGGTATTGCTGTGACCTGTGGGGTGTCTTTGGTTGCTTTTCTCGCTGAATGGTGGCTACTTCCCAGCGGCCTGTCACCTGCATTGCTCCTCTGTCCGGCAGTCGGCAGCCCCCAGCCTGCCTCTACTGGTGCCCTCTGCAGCCCTTCTCAGGGTATGAGGCTTGGTCTCGCTGCCGTGAGGGACTGCTGCGCGCCCTCCTTCCCTGGAAGCTGCAGGGACCCTGTCCTGGCACTGCTTGCCGCTCTCATCCTGCGCCTGAGCAGGGAGGGGTGCCAGCAGCCCCAGACCTAGACCTTGCCCCCACGGCCTTTCCTCAGGTCCTGGGTGTGCTCCCGACTCCCCTTCCCAGCACCCCATGGCCCCATATGCTGCAGAAGCTCCTGGTTCCAGGCTGCCACGGCACTCTGCCTGCTCCTCTCTGGGAGGGCTGCGGGTGTGTTAATATTAGGAAATGTGCCCCTCTGGGGACAAGCGCTTCTCAAAGCCCCAAGACAGACCGAAGGTTGGAGACCAGCAGGGTCAGGTGTAAGGCCTGGACGGGCAATGCCTCCCTCTCCTGCACCCCTGCTCCTCGCTGTCCACGGACCTGGCACCTGCACGTGTGTGTGGGCCTGGGTCACAGAGGCCCCTTCATTACCCAGAGCAGTG
>PVJA010023270.1:0-33201 GCA_004027025.1 Myocastor coypus | reverse complement strand
TAAATCAAATGTAAGGATGTCAGGATACAACAGAGTAAAAAGTCCCTAGTTTCTCCATGTTTATAAATGGCAAAGTGAAAATAGTCATTTGTAGTTACTCTTATTTTAAAAGACAAAAATAAAATAGGACTGGAAGTGTAGCTCAGTAGGTCCTGGGTTCAGTCTTCCTCAAAAGCACAGAGGGTAAAGGAACAAGTTCTAATAGGTTTTATATTTCTCTAGTCTCATTGAGACTGTACTGATATTCAGCTGTGATGATGCTCTAAAATGTGAATGCAGAGCTAGTATTTTGGCCGCTTTCTTCTTTGTTCTTGGTTCCTTACAATAAAATGAGTGGGGACTGAGGAGATAGCTTGGCAGTCTAAGGACCTGCCTGACAAGCACAAGGACCTGGGTTCTGATCCCTGGCCAGCCCCGGAACCGGGCATGGTGGTGCACACCTGTAATCCAACACTGGGGAGGCTGGGACAGAAGGATCACTATGTCTGAGCATAGTGAGACCCTATATCAAATAAATTAATAAATTAATAAAATTAGTGAATTATTGTCATAAGTAGAAATTTAGAAAGTGGCCAAACCTAAAATGTATCTGTTTCAAAGATACAAAGCTTTGTCACAAAATTTTGTTTATCCAGAGTACAGATCCTAGGTAGCATTATTTTGTTCTACAACATAGACTCCTATTTATTTATTTATTTGTTTGTTTGTTTGTTTGTAGAACCACGGATTGAACTCAGGTCCTTGCACTTGCCACGGAAACACTTACTCTACTGAGATATCTCCCCAGCACATAGACTCCTTTTTTAGCTTTGAAAAATACCACAATTAGAAAAAAAAAAAAAGAAAAGAAAAGAAAAACCCACAATTAGATATGAGCTCTTCAGTATCAGTAATGATCACAAGATGAATTTTTCTTAAAACTTCTTTTCTATCTCTTACTTTCAATTTTTACCTTTTGAAATGGCCTGGAAGTACAGTTTTGTTTGTGAAATTTTTCTGGAACCAAGAAGCTGACCCAGCCGAGCCATCTCCATGGTGTGAGTAAGCCCTGGAGAGTCACCGTAGGCACCGCTGTCACTCCTTCGCTCACTTTGCTTTCTGATTTCATTGTATTTTTGACTTCTTACGAAGTGTTCATTTAAACACAATCAGTGAGAAGTAAAGCACTGGAGGAAGATCAGAGGACCGGGACTCTAGTTGCTCTTCCCCGTGACTCAGACGCAGTTAGCTGCTCTGGGCCAAGCACAGGCCATCATCTGAGGGAGGTAGACTGCTTTCTCTGGGGATGCATCTGTGCCATGTGGAATGATCAAAATGTCCATCCTGATTTTGTGTGTAAGGTTTGGAGGGGACCGTTGTTCATTTCTCTCCCAGCTTCCGTGAATTGGGAAGATACTCGGTTTTGTATTATAGGTACCTCTTCATTTGAAGGTAATATCAGTAGCCACTTCGTGAACTTTGGACTCTCCCACATAAAAACTATCAAGGTAGCTATAGCTGCGTCTTCTTTGCCTTAGCACTTAGACATGGAACAAAGATTTATTGGCCTCTGTGCCAAACACCAAATACTCTTTGGAGCCCTGAAATTGAATACACTGTGTACCATTGTTTTCCCCTTAACAAGTATATGTATCTTAATCATTCATTCACATTTTTAAACCAGGATATTAATGGTTAGTAGTGTACTCCAAATCTGTTAACCTCTTTCACATAATCCCTTCCTAAGTTTGTTTTAGGAAAGGATTACATTGTTATGCAGTACTCCAGTTAATTAGGAAGTTCAATGTAGATAATAGGAAACAGAGCAGAAAAAGCACAACCTCTAGTACTAAGTTGATTTTTTTCTTTAATTTTTACAACAACTTTTAATGCCAGCTGATTTGGCAGTTCAGATTATCAAGATGATTTCCATATCTTACCTGGGGGCTTGCTGGTTAGCTCAGTTGTTTAAAGTGCTTGCTTGCTTGCTTGGGAAAACTCAGTCAGGCTCAGGGGACCATGGTTCAATCCTCAGCTCCACATACATGCAGCACTAGATACACCCTGAAGATACCCCAAGCCAGCAAAAAAAAAAAAAAAATCCTACATATCTTAACTTGTACTTCCTTTGGTTTTCCCAATACATACTACGTACCATTGCCCAAAAAGACATCTTTTATTAATACTTAATTATTTCTAATTATTATTCATAAGATTTTATAATCCTTTTGAAAACATAGCTTCACCTTACTTTGGAGAAGATTAGCTCTTTCTCCTCCTCCTCCTCTTTCAGTTATCCTTCTCCCCCACTGGGTTTCTCCCAGCCTTCTCGCAGTTCTAAGTCATAAAAGACCAGGTCGTTTTCTCACACCTTCACACACTTAGGACACCGCTGACTCGCTTTGCAGACATGGACCTTTGTGCTCATTCACCAAAGGTGACAAAATTTCATCACCAAAGGCGACACAGCGTGGTCAGATTGATTAGTCTTTTTCTCCTCCTGTGACTCACTTGTGACTTCCTGTGCTGTCTGTTGGTAAACTTTCTGCTGCTTTCAGTATTCTTTTATCTGGTGTAACTGAGAAGTCAAGGCTGCCGTTAAACAGGACCCTAAAGAAATCAAAGGAAGAAATTCAGCATTCTACGCTGCTTACTTGAAAGCGTGACTTCAAAATGTAAAAAATTTCAACTTGTGCGGGGGTCAGAAATATTGGTTATTAAAAGAATTGCTAGCATGTAAGTAGACCATGATCTCAGGGCCAGTGAGAAGTTGAAGAGTTGCCTCCTTTGTGTGGAAACATTGTTGCTAAGAGATAAAAGTGGCATTTGAGCCTTCTGCCATGCACTGAGTAAAGACATGTCCCATGATTGGCCCTTAAAGAGAAATGTTGGAAAAAATGTTTCTGGCTCCAGTATTGTCCAGTTAGAACTTTTCTGTACATTTCTGAATGTGAGACCATTTAGAAATATTAATGTAACAATTCAGGAATAAAAGTCACTAGTGAAATACAGTAGGAGAACAATATAGGACACATAATTTATAGAAATATTTTATAGTAGTTACCCAAAAAGTCAAACTATGAGAGTGCAAGACGTTGAGAATGAAAGGGAAGGAAGGGACCATGCTGCTGCTAAACTCTGGGGAGGTGTTATGGTTTGTGTATAGGTGTCCCCCCTAAAGCCTCATAAGGTTGTGGGGTAGCTTCTGGAATTTGTAATTGATTATTGTGGAAATGGGTGCTGCACCTTCCCTGGGGCAGGTGATTTGCATTTAATGTAAAGAAGGAAGAGAAGTTAGCTGCTTGAGCTGCTGCTACCTCTCCCTTTGCTCTTGCTCTTGCTGGCAGCCATGAAAGGTTGTTTTCTGGCATGTACCTTTCTGCCTTGGAGCCAGCTGAATATGGACTGAAACTTCTAGTAACTGAGTTAAATAAACCTTTCCTTCCCTGGGGCTGGGGAGATAGCTCCGAGGCACAAGTGCCTGCTGGGCAAGTGCAAGGTTGTGAGTTCGAACCCTGGTCCCACAAAAAAAAAATAAATAAATAAATAAATAAAATAAACCTTTCCTTCCCTAATTTTGAGGGTGAAGTATTTGTCCCAGCAATGAGAGAAGAGTTAACTAAGATAGGTAAATTAAGGCAGAACCAAAATGAGCTGGGTTGCAAATCTATATGTATGTGTGTATATGTATATGTATTTAAAGACTTTATTGCAGTTAACTCAGGAACTACTTTTCGCTCCCATTAAGCTGCTTTCAGGAATCTAAAGGAAAAACTTTTAAAGGGCACATTGAAAACAGTCAGGTTTTTTTGTGGTTTTGTTTTGTTTTCTGAGTAAATTTTTTCTCGGTTATGGCGCAGGGTAGTCCTTAAGTGTTTCTCCCCACCCTCCTCTTGCATCCCTGAGTTTTCCTGAACTCCACTGTACCCTGCATCAGTGGGGTCCCAAGAGTAATTTCCAGTAAGGCGGGGGGAGACAGTTGTAGTCAGATGACACCATTTGGTCCCGTGTTTCCTACAGCAATAAGAAACATAAATAATTGCACTGAGTGAGGTTGGAATCTGTAAATAATGAGGGAATATTTGCCAGAAGTCACATGGGTTCTAATGCAGAATTTTGTCAGACGACAATAGCACTGCATGTTTTTCTTTGCGTGCAAATGTATATTGCTAAGGCTTTTTTTTAAAGATGGCATGTGCTTTGAAAAGAGGAGATTGCATTTTTAAGAGTTTAAAAATCTTACAAGTAAGAAATTTAAAAAGTTTTATTTTCACCTCTTTAGAAGAAATAAAAGATGTTTAAAAAAATAAAAAAGGGAGAGTGCCAGAAATCAGAAATGTGTTCACACATTTCTCAAGACCAAAGACTCCAGCTGAGGGCCTGGACCCCACAGCAGTGCCCTGCATGAGTCCAGCTGAAGACCTAGAGCTCATTGCAATGCCCCCATGAGCCCAGCTGGGTCCAAGAGCCCATGACTAGGTCTCTTGCAGGCCTGTTTCACAGATCCATGCTGGGAAGGCCCAAAGGTCAGTGGGGAAGCTGGAAAGTCTGTGCCAGCGGGATGAAGGATCCATGCTACCAGATTGCAGGATCCACAGTGGAGCCAGGAAACAGTGCTCAAAGTAAGAACCAGAACTCCCCTGAAAAGTACCACAGCCATCCTCAGCAACAGTGAGGTTTCGAACAACTCTTACTAATGACAGCCAAGTTCATCAGGAAAGTCAGCATGACGAGCTCCTCCAGGGAAGACAACAGCTCCGTACAGCTCCCACAGCTTTTTCCCCAGTGCTGCCTCTTAGGCCGCAGGCAACACTCCTCAGATGGGCCTCCCAAACCCAGTGCCACTCTGGTTGGTTTCACTTAAGTGTAATAAGCTGACCACCAGTTTTCAGTCACCACACCTCGTAGTCACAGGTGTTCAAGTCAGAGGTAAGCTCTGACACCCATCGGTCTACGCCAGCCTACCCTAGCCATTGCCCCTGCTTGCTTTTTTCTCTTCCTCAATCTTTTTTTTTAAAGAATTTTTTATTTTATTTATTTATGTTTTTCTTGTTTCATAACCTTTATTTGCTTATTCACTCATTTTTATGGCTGGCTCAGCCCACGCCCTGAGGGCAGGGCTGGCGCAGCATGTGGTGCCAGGGATCAAGCCGCAGTCCCTGAAGCTGCCCAAGCTTTCTCAAGCAGGTGCTTTAAACCACTGAGCCATCCCGCTGGGCCCCAAAACAATTACATTACTTTTTTTTTTTTTTTTTTTGGTACTGGGGATTGAACTCAGGACCTTGCGCTTGCTAGGCAGGTGCTTATACCACTGAGCTATCTCCCCAGCCTCTTCCTCAATCTTTGCCCCCTGCATCTACCCTACTAGATTCCCTCTCACCTTGTCATTCCCTTTCCTAGTATCCAAAGGAGTTCCTGGCCCTGGCTTACTATCATGCTTTAAGTTAGGTTTTGTGTGCTGATCTGTCAGCTTAATCTCCAGTTGTAATCCTGTGCCCCTGGGAAAATGTTTAAGTTTTGAAGAACTAACTAATATGTGAGCTTTGGGAGCACTGTATGTCAGTAACTGGATGCTGGACTATTTTCTGATAAGGGTGAGCTACTCAGAGGGGCTTCATTTGGGGATGGAGGTGGTGAAAAGGGGGTTTGTGAGTTAACACCAAGAATTTTTAGCTCTAACAATACTTTGTAACCATTTAAATTTCTGTTGTTCTTTTATTTGTTTGGACAATTTAGCCATAATAAATTTGGCCAGAAAAATACATGTATTTGGGAGATACATGATTCCTTAAATGTACACGTCAACAGCTGTATACCTCTGCTGAAGAAAGGACTCCTTTCATAGGCGCTTCTTTATGCCATGGGAACTAATATTTTAATTCATCTTTTCTGAGAATTTGCTGAATATTTGAATATTGGATGACTGATCAGACTTCAATATAAGTTCAAGCGTTTTTTTGACTAGTGATGTTTTCTGTACAAGAGTCCTGAAAAAAAGGGAAAAGGTGTAGCTGTAGAAATACTGATACTTTCATTTTTCTACAGCATTATGCAGACCATTTACTGTCCAGGTCTCTGGAACATTGAATATTCAAGCGCATCCTTAAAGTAAGGTAGAATTCTCTTGTGTTAGAACTGGACTGTGTGAAGTGTGTACTTGGGGTCTTGCTGGAACTAAGGTGAAACCTTTATTAAGCTGGCCCTTTCATGTACACTTCAGTGCTCTCCATGGAAAGTATTATTTATTTCTGAGGTAAGTGAGGTCCAGGAGCTATGGTTGTTGTTTTCCTGCTTTCACCAAGAGTTTTACAGAAGCATTCTTCACTGATAAGTTTGAGTCAGAGTAATGAGTAATAAGTCTAAAGATAACCTAAAAACTATTGGAGAGCCAAGAAAGTGAATATGTAATTATGATTTAAAAGGATGTGTGACTAAAGCCCCCACAATGTGTTTCCTATGGTAGAGGGTGTTCCTTTCTAATTTAACACAATTAAATGAAAATTACTTCCTACTTCCATCAACATAGCCTCATTAATGACTTTAAACTTTGAAAATGATGTAAGGAAATATAACATGCATCATAAACATTAGAGGTTGAGGGAAAGAAGGTCTAACTCTAAGCCAAAGAGCTAAGAAATGGAGATATAGGGACCTAGATAAATTTCTGCATTAACTTTCTCACAACATATTTTGCTTGAATGTTTGTTTTCCTCCCAGTTAAAATTGGTCTCACTGCTCAGAATATATTTTATTAAAAGTTAGAAATTTATCTGAAGGGGCCAGCCAAATAGCTCAGCAAATTAAAGTGCCTGCAAGCAGGCATAGGGACAGGGGTTCAATCTTCAGGCATGCTGAGATAGTGATTGAGGCTGGGCATGGTGGTGCACATCTGTAATCTCAGCTCTTGGGAGGCTATAAACAAGTAGATCACTAGAGTCCAATCTAGTAGTGAGACCCTGAACACCATGTAGACCCTTCCATTAAAAAGAAAAAAGAAATCTAAAGCTGAAATTTTATTAAAACAATATGCGTACATTCCTGATTTGCCATAAAATTTAATGTGGAAGAGAAATCTAAAACCTTGACCAGCTGGGATTCAAGTGTATTTGGAAGCACAAGATAGTCCCTTGGTTTATTCCTACTCTGTGAAGCTGTGACATTTCTGTAATGCACTCTGTGTCACATTGGGTGAAACCTCAGTTTACCATTTGTTCCATTACAAACATTCAAGTAATGTCTTCCAAGTGATTTAGGTGGTGTCCAAAGCTACTGCATTCTTGAGTATGCAGTACTCAAATCTTGAGATTTGGGACATTCTTAGTTATGGCTCAGTGGTAGAGCTCTTGTCTTGTATGCACAAAGCCCGGGTTCAATCCCAGTATCATCAAAAGCAGTTTTCACACTCTCTCCTAGAGAGGAGGGGCCTTGTCTTTAGCATGAAATAGTATTAGGTAAAGAGCATGTATAATCAGATTATTATGATTTTGAGAATTGAAATGTTTATCTTTTCTTCTACCTAATTTAAATGTCATTGGTCCATATTTAATGAAGACCCAACTGTGTGTTTAAAAGATTTGGTACAAAAGTATAATAATATTAGCCAGAAGCCCTAATTAGTGTATGATAATAGTTCTGTTAATGTTGAGCTATTATGAACAGTTTTATTTCTTGCTTTCCAAACTGTAAAGAGGTTATATTGCTTTCATAAATAGACTTTTTATGTCTCCATGTGTATATATATTTAGAGAGAGATTCTGAATGACTCATTCTGGAAAGGGGGGGATGCAGCTTTTAATTTTCAAATAACTTTCCTTCCTTCTCATTTCTCTGCTGAACTGAGCAAGTTACTATACATAAAAAGCATTCTCTTTCTTCTATCTCTGCTTTACGCCGACGTGTAAATAAGAAAGCCCGAGTCTCTTTCTCACTCTCCATAAACAAGCCCCACACTGGTTCAGACGCTTGGAGCCCTGCCAGGGTGCCGTGATGATGTCAGTTTACCAGGAATGCTCACATTACTCTCACTGTGTTCCACACTCTCGGACTCCACCAAATGCCCTTTTAGAGCTCCTTGAAGTTTATGGGTTGGATTTTAAAAGCATGCCTTGTTTCAGAATTTGCCTTTCGTACGCTAGCTTTTCAAACACCACATATCCATTTTTAACAGTATAACAGTTTATAAGCCCACATGATGTATCTTGTCTTTGTTGGTTAAAAAATACAGAATGATCAAAAACTTATCACGTGATGAGACCAAGAGCATTCACTAATCTAATGAACTGAATTTCTAAGATTAATTTTCTCTCATTCAATAAATATTTATGTTTACTTTACATCTATATAATAGATTAGTTTGCAATAAATTGTTTCATTGACATTAAATATTTTCATTTCACAAATAATAGCATCCATTTATTTTTAGAAACAATTCCTATGTATAGGTGATCATACTTAGTGATGGGATTCATGGATATTCTACAGTGTCTCTTGGTTCTTTACTAGTTCATTGGAAACTATTTTCCAGGTAATTATTTAAAATTGTTTGTTTATTTATTTATTTTTATGGCCAGCTCAGCCTGCCCTGAGGGCAGGGCTGGCACAGCATGTGGCGCTGGGGATCGAACCGCAGTCCCTGCAGCCTCCTAAGCTTTCCTAAGCAGGCACTTTAGACCACTGAGCCATCCTGCCAGGCCTTAAAATTGTTTTAGAATAAATTTTGTCTTATAAACCGCAGACTGTAGAGAAACTAAGTAGTTTAAAAAAAAAAAAATTAGAGTGACTTGTCCCAGTCAATATACAGGTATTTCATTTATGGAGAAGTTGGAAGATCCGTGAAGAGTTCAGACCATCTGACATTTACAATGTGTGGAAGCTCAATTTTGTAGACTTTTACAGAACAGGGTATTGACTTTTATATCTAATGCATTTCAATTTGTTGCCCTGTGTAGCTCCAAGCAGTATATAGAATTCCAATTCCAGAATGATCCTTAAGGAACATAGAGGGAGCCAGGGAGAGAGCTCAGTGGCATTAAGTACCTGCTTGGCAAGTGCAACATCCTAAGTACGATCCCCAGTACCACCAGAAAAAAGAAAAAAGAACGTAAGAGCCTGACTATAAATTTATAGGCAGGGTCTAGATAACTGGGTGATTCTGGGCAGTTTCTCTGTTAGGAAAATTGGGCTAAATATGATAAATTCTATGAACTCTTAATAGACTTCTTTTAGATATCCAATAAATATGAATAATTTTATGTGGATTTCTCATAATTAATAAACATTAATGATGCCCTAAGAAAGAAAAAATTGTATTGTTTGTAATGTAAATATAGTTGATTTCTAAGATACTATATATTCTCTCATTAAGTTCACAAGTTCCATATTTATAAGGAAGAAAAGGAATTTTCTTCAATATTAACTTTTTAATTGGACTGTGTTGACTATCTAGGCTAATGTTGGATTTTGCCTACTTTTCATTTCTGTTATGATATGGAGAGTTATAGTTTTCTTTTAATCCCTAAATTTTGATTCATTCAAAATAATGGTACTTAGCCGGGCATGGTGGCACACACCTATAATCCCAGCACTCGGGAGGCTGAGGCAGGAGGATTGGTGCGAGTTCGAGACCAGCCTGGGCTACAAAAGTGAGCTCAAGGCCAGCCTCAACTGCATAGCGAGACCCTGTCTCAAAAAAAAAAGAAAAACAAACAAAATAATGGTACTTCTTGAGACTGGCACTAGCCAAAATACTTGAGAACAGGCAAAATGACCTCTCTGTCCATTCTTCTCAACAAATAACAAGGATTTTTGATTAATGATTAATTCGTATCCTCAAACTATTGTGAATTTTATGTTTAATCCTTCTAGCATGGCTATGTAGCATATGTATCCTTCTGATAATTTTCGGAGCATTCCATTGTGGCTTTATATAGAAATTTCAAACAAGCTTAAACTAAGCAAATTAAAATCTCATGGAATACAGAGATTTTTTAAAGTCTCTATTTTAAGAAATAATTGCAGATTCTAAAAGTAGTTTTCAAATTAGCTAGGAGGTTTCAACCAATGTTTCACGCCCATCTTAGAATTCTCAGAACATTCTCTAGAGTATCACACAAGTGAATTTCCAGAGCTAGGGACTTGAATTCTAGAAAGTATTGAGTATGTTCCCTTTCCTGAAATTAGTTCATGATTGCAAATCAGATTCTGTGAACTGTTTTTGGTTCCATTTATATAGTGGAATACCTTAGCAGTGTGAAACGGAGCATGCATGTGAGAGAGAATCGGTAAGATTAAATTGTCATTATTCTTTTTTTTGCTTTGGGATTGATTAATTGGTGATTAATGATTGAATTGAACTGAGTACAAGGAGCACCAAACTATATCCCCAACTCTTTTTATTTTTTTTATTTTGAGACCATGTTTCGCTATGTAGCTCAGGCTGGCCTCGAACTTGGGATCTCCTGCCTCAGTCTCCTGGGTACCTGGGATTATAGGCATGTACCAGTGGACCCAGCTATCTTACTGTTTTAAAGACAACTATTGTCTATGAATGGAACGGTCTTATGAGGCCTAATGTATTTTAGATTGAAGGCATAAAATTTAATTGACATTGATTTGGGATTCCTTTCATTTCTTAGTTGAGGCTGTTTGCATTGTATAACTTACAGCATTTCCTGGAGAAGGAAGATTCTGTTTTTCTCTTCAGATCTTCTTCGTTATCCAATGTCAGCATAGTTCCCTGTGCTCACCTTTGTGTTACGTCTCTGACTTGGCTTCCACGTACTGTTTCTCTCATTCCCTTGCTTCCACCCTGTGCACCCATTCCTTCCTTTTGTTCAGGAGCAGCCAGCCCTGCACTTACTCCCCCAACAAAGACTCAGCTAATTTCCTTTGCTTTCCGTGAACCAAAGTTGTGTGGTGGATTTTTCTTTCTTTTTATTTTTAATGGCCTGTTAACTAAAACATTAACCTTTTACTATCTCAACTATTTCTTTATATCCTTAAGTACATTACAGGTCACATCTTTTTTTATCATTGGATGTACACAGTTAGCATCTGAAAACAAGGTATATGTACCTCTGCAAACTAAGGGCCCTAGACCTGGCTTCTTTAGGGGAAATTCATGCATAAGACTTTTCCATGTTCCGTTTCCAAAAAGAAGTGTCGTGTGAACAAAGCAGACTGAAGGTTGAATTGAAGGAGGCTAGTCCAACACAGTAGCTCCTCTTTTCTCTAAAGCCCTGGTGATTGACCTCTTCCCTTTGGTAGGCAGTTCTTTCAGATCTGTAGCTGTCTGCAAGGCTTTTTCTCCCTCCCCTGTAGTTCAGTTCTGCGTTATAAGGATTCTAATGTTCAGTGCTTATTGAGGAACCTCACTCATTAAATGTTTTAAAATCAAATAGCAGTCTTAAACATCCAATGATTCTACAGCTGTCTTGGTTACTTTTCTCTCATTGCCAGGACAAAATACTCGATACCCAAAATTAAGGGAGGTTTATTAGCTCATAATTAGTGGAGGTTTCAGTCTATACTTGGCTAGCTCCCAGACACACGGCAGAGGGCAGCAGTTCGTGGTGACAGAAAACAGCAAACCAGCAAGAGCAAAAAAGGAGGAGTAGCAGCAATAATGGCTACGGAGAGCCAGTTTCTCCTTTATGTTGCATTGAGGCTATCTGCCCCAGGCCAGGGTGTGGCATTCACACCCATAATCCCAGCAGCTCTCACACCTGTAATCTCAGCACTGGATCAGGAATTAATCACTAGATTTAGAAATCTACCTCATGACTGCTTGAGGCTTTGGGAGAACAACTACACACAAACCAGAGCACCACCCATTCACTTTTAGGGGGTCTCACAAAACTAGGAGTAGTGATTCTGTTGATTTTTTTTGACTCCCTAACATTACTGTACCCCAAAAAATGGTAGAATGATGAAACATTTGTTTTCCTGCCACTAAAGGAGAACCTAATTCCTGTACTTATATTAGAACTTTGTTTTTGTATACAGTCTGAAACAAAAGAAACACCAACCAGAGCTTGGCTGCTCTACCAATTCACTTCCAGTAATATCTATCGTAATAATATCTATTCATTTTATATTGCTGAAATACCAGCAAAATACACAAATTCTCATTTAAAAAATGGTCCAGTTGTATTGTTAGATCTAAGCAAGTAGAAATCCATAATTCTGTTGTCGCGAGGTTATCCCAAAATATGTGCATCTAATCATTACATTTGAAATTCTAGACGTGGAAGTTTTTGCCTCGTTTTTTTTTTTTTTTTTTTTTTTTTTTACTCATAATTAAGCGATATACTGATGTTGATATTGTTGTAACTTTATTTGTTGAAATGGATTTATTCCTTTTCCTTATGAAAGCAAGAGAATCACATCATGGAAATTTATTGCAAATTTTTTAAAAGCATGACAATTTATGTGAGAACTTTCAGGCATTAACTCAAATCAGAGTGAAAATACAGCCAAGCCAAAGTGTGGTATGAACTGCACTGAGCTAACCCATGTGGGAAGTGCATGCAGTATGGACAGATGCGATGGTGATGTACAGCGTCTCCGCAGGCTGCTTCTTGGCTGGGTACCCTGCACCCCAGCATTGCCAGCTACACCCTCATCACTGTCTGGACCTCAGACTCGCTCGGGTCGTATCACCCCGATGTCATTTTCATCAGCGAGGTGATATGAATCCTGACTAAAAATTCATCATTCACAGTTTTTCCTGAGAGTCAAATAAGTATTTGCTTGTTTGAGCAGATTTAACTAGAAATACATTTCCTGTGTTTATTGCCAATATAACCAAATTATTATTGCTTTATCAAGATTGTTGAGTGATGCCCTCTTACAAGAGTTCATAGTTTTTTTCTGGTTGTTGAATTTAGTAGATACAGTAGAATTAGCTTGACTTTCATCTTTCATATCATGCATTAAGGTTTTCGCTTATATTTCAGCAGTGTAACTAAGCGAAGTAAGATTGGTGCAGAAAATTTTCCATACAATGGTGATCATACCGTATTTATTGGTTTTCTTGTATTCCTTGTAACACTGGTTTCTAGTACTTAGAAATTTTACCAATTTGTAGCCATTTTAACCTTTGATTACTCCGCCTTCTGATAGTTGGACATTTAGAGTTCTGTGCATACATTGGAGTTGTTCGTGACTTTTAATTTGTTAGATTGGCTTGTAGACTATGCAATATTTTACTGTAAACCATTCATTAGTGTTCTGACCTGTCACTAGATTATTACATAGTTACGTACAATATGTACACATGTATTTTGTTGTAGAACAGTGTTTTATTTTGAAAATACTTTTTATACTAGAAATTTTTAAGCTTAATATTTTACCCATGTAATTTAATTTCCAAAATATTATTCAAGTAATTAGGCATTTCTGGATATAGCAAATTACTGTTTACTCAGCACAGTGAGCAGTTACTCTTTTCCCATTTAGCATGATTAGACATAATTATTGATAATTTCTGAATTCGTAATCTATTTTGTACCCTAAAATCTGTGTGTCAATGCATCATTTGGTCTTTTTGCATGCCTTGGTCCCCACATGGCTCCCAACACAAGGCTGGTGTGTATTGCCAAGCATAAGCAGGAATGAAGGTACTGGTCACGATTAGCCCTGCTTGAGAAGACTAGAGAGCTGCTACATTTAGGGTGGAAGCAGGTAATGGAGGACCACATCTCAACAGAAATGCAGCGTGTTCTCTTCAAGTACGGTTCATTGTCTGGATCCCCACAAAAAAGATCAGATCCACAAGAAACAGTCTGCCAGTTGGACACTGGGGTGGGGCGGGCAGGTTACACAGCTCTGTGGGCTCAGTAGGGGGGAGGGGATGGCGATGCCAGTTCCCAGGTGGGCATTTCTGGGACTTTTCCAGGGTAGGATGTGAGGAGATCAGAGCAGGATGCACACGGGCCCTTGGAGATCAGAGCCTTGGCTGAACAAAGCAGGGGCAGACTGGAAGCTGCCAGAGTGCCCAGGAGGGCACCAGAGAAGCCTGGAGTGGGAAGCCGCTCAGCAGGGCAGAGGAGCTGGGAGTGGGCGCGCTGCAGACTTCCTGACCACTGCCCTCAGGTGCTGGGAGTGGGTGGCTTGCTGGCACGTGGTGTTGAGGCTGCCCAGGGGGATCTGAACAGTGCTAAAGATGGCAGCTGCTATATCCTGTGAAGCTGCTGTAGGGCATCTTGGGCAGCTGGTCTGTTCCTTTCATCTCTATGATGATCTGGAATATGGGAGGCTGGTGATAGGGAGTACGGTTCTGTTCATTTTCTTTGAACTGGTATGGTTTAAAGGCACACTTGAGGCTTTGCAGAAGTGACTTGAAAACTTGGGAATGGTGCTACTTTGTCTGCTCTGTCCCTGCTTTTCTTCCCAACTTCTGGCATTTTCTAGGTGGTGTGCTCTCTAAAAGTAAAAATAGTTTTCTTAATGTGTTGTGTAGCAGATAATTCAACTAAAAATTCAAAGTTTTTCCAATAATGTAGGCTTATAGCAGTTGATAAAATTATCAATAATTTTAGAGAGTGAAATGACTTTCAGAGAAACAGTCATGGTGTTCCTGCCACATTAGGGCTTTAAGCATATAGCACTGTGGCTTGAGTTCAAGTTGTCATATGTACAGGTTGGGAGTCAGATTGTCTATCCAATAGTTTAGTAAAAGGAAGCAAAAGAGAGTACACAGGTGGAGCCCCTGCAGCCATGGTCTCAAGCAGTTACATAAACTAGGATGTGTCAGTGCCTATGACACATCCTAGGAGCAGTGGTGGCAAATCTGTGACACACATGCCATGGTGGGCACACAGAGCCCTCTGTTGGCAAGTGAGCCAAGTCATCCACAGCTGAGAATCAGATACTCATGTTTAACAGCATTATTGGGAAATTTGTGATAAATCATTTGAGTTGTAGTTAGAGCACTCAGTCTCTAAAAGGTTCACCATGACTGCCCCAAGGATTGTCTGGGCTAGAAAGAGAGAGACATAGATGCCAGAGGTCTGCATAAGATGATGCTGTCGGTGTGGCTGTGTAGTTCAAGCCTTCCCATTGGTCCAGCCCAAGCCATCTTCTTCCACGAAGCAATGTTCATTCCACAAAAACTCCAGCCCACCTGTTAAGTCCAAATTATGCAGGTATGTAGCTTCAAAAATTCTAATTTGAGCTATAAATAACTTTTAGGTTTTATTTGTTCCTAAAGAGAATTCATGTATTTTTTTACTTCAGATTTTCTTAGGTACCTACAGCTTTCCTGTAGGTGCCTAAGAAATGTGTTAAACATTCTCAGAGATCTCCCTGCATCAGGACAGCGTTTTCACAGAGCAGGCATACAGATACCATAGTGGGTGTGCTCCTTCAGACACCCATCCATGGGCCTCAGGGCCAGCACTCAGCATGACCCAATTGTTTCCAGTTTCATGTTAAAGAAAATTAAGAAGGTTGAGGCTCCAAACAGTAATCAGGCTTCACTAGAGAAACAGAACCAGTTGTGCATCTATGGGGGGCCAGGGGAGAGGGGGAGTAGAAGGGGAAGAGCGGCAGAGGGACAGGAAAGGGAGGGATATTTATTTTGGGGAGTTGACTCACATAGTTATAGAAGTACAGATCCAAAATCAGCAGTGCAGAACTGCAGACAGGAGACCAGTGAAGAGTTGCAGTTTGAGTCCAAAGGCCATCTCTTGGCAGAATTCCTTTTCCTTGAGGAATCAGCCTTTCCTTAAGGCCTTCAGCTGATGAGGCCCACCCACACTGTGGAAGAGCAGTCTGCTTTATTCAAGCCCCGCTGCTCTAAATGTTGATCCTATTCCCAAAAAAAATAACTTTATAAAGACATCTAGAATGTTATTGGATAGTATAGCTAAGCCAAGTTAACGTGAAATGAGTCATCATTCTCAGTAAGCTAGCTGCCCTTGCCTATGTTAAGAGGCTGCTATAGGTAAATGGATTCAATTAGAGAACAGACACTTAAATGAAACAAATCAGACTCACACGTGCAATCATCATATTGTCTCCTTAGTGTGAGAACATGAAAGAGAAAAATGGAATCTGAAGGGTATGATAGATACTGGGAAAAGAAAATGAAAGGAAAGAGTTAATAAGTTGAGGAGGAGGACAGAAGAGGGAGTGGGGAAAAGAGATTTATCTCTGTATGTAAGCAGGATGGTTTGGACAGCTGTACTGTGCATTTTTGCTGGTCTATGCAAAGAAGCAGTTAATGCTTTAATTTATTTTATCTCCATTTTTCAATTGTTTCTCCTTTTTCTCATCTCAATTTCTTATACATTCCTTTGGTGTTTTCTTCCTGTCTTACATGCATATACCTGGTGATATGAATAACTGGTTGGAACCCAACACCATGTATTACAACAAAGTATGAAATTGGTATAATTTTGTTAAGTGAAAATCTGTATCACATGTAATTTTTTTCTGTTTTAATTCTAATTTGTACTCTTTCTCAAAAAAAAAAGAAAGTAAAAAAAAAAAGTTCTAGAATGCTGCAGGTCTGAAAAGTTGGCTTTTGTGTAGATCTGAGTTTTAATATGATCATTTATCATTTAATATTAAGTGCTCAAGATGTCAAAAATTCAGAGATCTTAAAGAACTAGAGGCCTTTGCTACACTAGTCAGGGAACTTCGCTGTTGCTTTAGATAGGTAGAAAGCATCATGATTTCTTTGTTTTGTCTTATAGTTTACATTAGCACCCAGAACTGAGGTCACAGAATTTAGTACTTCGTGTGTATTTTCCATTTTTCAGATGAGAAAACAAAAAATGGGCACATTAGTTTCTGCACTCCTCAGATTTGCATGACAGGGAGCAAACCCTGACATCTGTACCTTAGAGGAGAGGCTTCAGTCTGTGATTAGCTGACTCCAAGACAGGAACATCATGGTGGATGAGACATTTTGGCTCGCTTCATGAGAGCCAGGAAGCAGCACACAGGGGAAGATGGCAGAACACTAGAAAGAAGGGGCCAGGAGCCACACAGCCCACTCACACATAGCAGAAGTGTGCTTGACTAATCTAGAAGGCTTTCAAGCCAGTGACATCAACAATAAGGATTAACTGCCATAGAGTGCATGCCAAATTCGTGACCATCCAGTGGCTAGCTTAAAGCTAGGTCCTTTTCAGCTTATATGGAGTCCCTGAACAAGAAGAGGGTGATTGAGAGAGACAGAGACAGAGTATGTGAGTGAATAAAGGTCTGAGTTCTTAGAACTCTTGCCTAAATCACAGTAGGAAATTTTTTAAAAAGAGTTTACCTCACTGTATGCCTTTCTTGACCCCAGTGAGATTGTTGGTATTTCAAGCTACTTGGAAGATGGAGTGAAGAAACCACCTCCTTCACTGTCCAGCTCCAGATCTCCTGCCCCTCCCTGTAACCTTTAAGAGAGTGTTTTCATAGTCACCCAGTCTGCCAGGTTTGGTCTTGTGGTATGCCTCCTTCCAGCTTGTTTGGTTAGTTAGCTAATGTGTTTTGCATTCAAGCAAGAAAGTTCAAAATACTGTCTCTGAGCGCCAGCAGGGGTGGGAATGCTGTCCAAGTTACAAGTGGCACACTGGCTAGGTTCTTGGGGTGATGAGTGAACAAACCACCCACTAATTTTAGGCTGGGAGAGGTTGGATCACAAATTGAATTTTCAGTAGAAAATAATATCCTTCCTCAGACATTCTATGGCCCTTGGAGCTACCTTCTGGCACTCCCCTCTTGGCCGTCTTAAAGGTTCATATCCCTGCTCATTATCATATTAACTGTGACCCAAGATTTTGTTTTGAAAATTTAGCATTCTACCTTAGATTATCCTGATCTCAAAGGTCATGAAAGCATAGCTTGTCCTCCTTTCCTATGACTAACGGCGATGAGAGGCAGTTCAGGCTCAGGCAGCAGTCTCTGCATTGCAGCACACAGAGCTATGAATTCTCCTGAGTTACTGCTTTCAAGTTTTTATGCCAGAGAGTTGTAGGATTCTGAATTGATTGTTAACTCCTCCAACGTGGATCCAAATTGTAACTTTTCAGACAGTTTTCCTATGTGCATCAGATAGTCTCCTCTGCCTGTATTCTCATGGATGAAGTTTAAATTTAAAGTCAAAGTTCCAGTTGGTCTTTCACAGGGAACGTGAAAATGGCTTTTTGGTTCCTATTCTGGCACCTTTTCAAACTTTCTAGAGCTATAACCAGGCCACATCATTGTCCAATGATTGATTTCCCAAAAATAATGCTAAAGTACAGTGAATTTTTTTTCTTAAATGTAGAGATGCCTGAATCTAATGCTTGAGTTTAGGATTTCTCCCTAGGTTTTCTCTCTGATTGTAATAACAAATCTACACAGTAATTAGAAGAACTGGTGTCATTCCTGCTTATAAAATAAGCAAAAACAGGAGTGGCATTCCCTAAAGACCTCTGGACCACAGGTTCTTAGCAATTGCCGTTTTTAGTCACCACCTGTGAGTCAAGAACTTCCCTAGCTATACATCCACCAGTATCTCTCGATGATTCTAACCTGCAGTCTGTGGTGAAGGATCTCATTTTACAAGTAGGAAAGATACATTTTGAGGAAGTTAATCCACCCAAGGGTCCACTACTGCTAAGTGACCCTGTCTGGCCTGAAGCCCATGTCTCTCTCTCCTCCTCTTCAAGTTGTGCCTCCTGACAGTAGCCACATTGCTATCTTTACGTTCCATGGCTGACTATGGTCCAGTCTGTATTTAATTTTTAGTCTACTGGAACGCTTAAGTGAGGGATAGGTCACAGTTGGCATGGATTTCACTTTTCAAACCTATATTCTGTTTGCTGACTTTAATAACAAAATTAAATAAGTCCCTGCTTTTGCATTTTATGGTAGTTGAGATGTCTCAGTCAGAAGAAAGCATAACATCAGGAATTTAAGATGTTTAAATTCAACAAGTACTTATGGAGTACTAGTATTTGCTAAGCATTGTGATGAGTGTTTTCATACATACAATTGTGATGTTTATAACATTCCCCCAAATCTTAGTTATTGCTTATTTACAAATAAGGAAACTGTGTCTCAAAAAGAACAAATTACTTGGGGGAGGCCACCCAGGTAAGCAGAAGTTTCTGACTTGATGGCCATGACTCATACAGTGTTGGTGTTTGGTGACCATAAAACTCTCTGATGCTCCCATGCCACCAGCCAGCCAGCCTCTGACTAGCCATTTTACACCCTCTCTCAGAGTTTCAGATAATTTAGGCATCCACACAAAGCATTTCCTGAATTGTAACTGGAGTTGTCTACGGGAAATCATGCATCTGAAGAAAGTATTATATTATGCAGTCATTAGCATCTCATTTAGGAACTTCTGCTTTTCAGAATTAATTGTACAGAAAAAAATGATAGAATTATCTATGAGACATTTCTAAGAAATAACTGTAAGAGATGGATACATGTAGTTCAAGTCAGGACAGTTCATTCCATCTGTTCTAGATACTTACCGCATCCGGAGGTAATTGGACATAGTAATTGTGTTGTTGTATCTGCAGGATTTCACTCACACTTGTTTTCCTTTGTTTGGCCTCAGCCTGTAATTGCAAACATACTCTCCTGTGGCAATTAGTTCCCAGTTTAAAATAGACTTGTTTCATTAAAAGTAACTCCATAATGAGACCAGCAAGGACCCAGGCTGTGTGCTTAAACAATAGCAATTCCTCTTCACATGCTTGACCATGTGCCCACAGGGTGGTGGAAATCAAAGCCTTCAACCTCAGTCCTGTCTGAACTGTAAGAAAAGAGGTTCAGGTGCATCGCCGTGAAGGTCTCTTCCCGGTTTGGCATTCTGTGCTTCTTTGGGATATTCACCAAGTGGAAGTTTGAAAATTGATTGAGCTTTCACACTGAGAGGAAAGAATGCCCACAATTGAATAAAAGGCTAGAAGCTGTGGAGAGGAAGTAGTTGTCTTGAGTGAGTTCTTTTATTCAAAATCAACCTTGTATTTCTGGACCGGAAATTAAGATCTTGCCTGGGTCATTAATCACTGTGCTGATTTGAAAATTGGCATTGAAGGAAAGTGGCTATAGTTGAGGAGGAAGGAAGGAGTGGGTAGCCAGAACTCTCCTAAAGCTCCCTGGTCCGAGTGGGCATGCATTGGCAGAGATAGAGCAGTACAGCCACCCCCTCTGGGGCAGGTGTCCATGATATTTTTGTCAACTCTTCTCTGATAATTCTCACATATCTCCTACCTCAAACCTGTTCTCCACTTCTTCCAAGAAGAGGAAAATAGTAAGAATCATAGGGTTTTTTGTTTTGTTTTGTTTTTGTTTCTGTATTTTTTGGGGGGGAAACCAGGTATCAAACTCATGACCTTATACTTGCCAGGCAGGCACTTGTGCCACAGAGCTATCTCCTCAGCCCACTAGAATCATAGGGGTTTTTTTTGTTTTGTTTTGTTTTGTTTTGTTTTGTTTTTTAAGAATTTTTTATTTTATTTATTTTTTTCTTGTTTCAGAACCTTTGTTTGTTTATTCACTCATTTTTATGGCCAGCTCAGCCCGTCCCAAGGGCAGGGCTGGCACAGCATGTGGGGCCAAGGATCGAACCGCGTGGTCCCTGAAGCCGCCCAAGCTTTCCCAAGCAGGCGCTTTAGACCACTGAGCCATCCCGCCAGGCCCCAGAATCATAGGTTTTTAACTGAACAAGACAGAAAAGTTATGGGCTATTACCGGGAGGTGAGATTGCCTCAGTTAGCTCAGTAGGTACCATGTGGAGGAGCACAATAAGCCTAGTATACCCTTCATTTTTACTGAAGGCAGTATCAATAAGAAAGAAGAAAAAACATGAGAGATAGGCTACGCTCCAGTAGAACAGCCTGTGCCCCTCAAATCTACGGCAGCTTTTACCACCACCTATTTTTTCTCGCCCACTTCCCAAGGGTAACCCCTCTTTGAGGTGTCTTCTGCTGGGGAAAGTTGGTGCTTCCTCCCCATCTGTTTAGCGCACTAAAAAGCATCAAGACCATCTGACTTTCACTTTTCCACACACAAGCTGTACAAGATAGTTTTTTTGGTTCTTTGTTTGTTCTGTTTTTTGTCTTTTTGAGACAGGGTCTCACTATGCAGTTCAGGCTGGCCTTGAGCTCACTTTTGTAGCCCAGGCTGGTCTCGAACCCGCATGAGTTTTCCTGCCTCAGCCTCCCAAGTGCTGAGATTATAGATGTGCGCCACCCTGCCCAGCAAGGATAGTTTAGAATGTTTGCACTTTTCTATTTTTCCTACAAAGTGAGGTCTTATTAAATAAAATATAAATAAATAAATAAATAAATAACAGTTGTGACATCTCAAGGTGTCATGTGGCCCCAAGCTATTCCCAGTGGAGTCTAAATGTACCTGTAAATACACACATCAGTCTCCAGCCCCACCTGGAGGGAGGCTGACCCCACTTGAGATGTGATTAAATAAGCCTTCTCTAATGTTCTTTCTGTCTCTTCTGGTATAGATTTTTCTGATGGGACAGTGGCTAAAATGAGTTGGGAATCAAAGCATTTGGCTCAGTCGCAGTTTGTGTGGGGTTTTGCTGTTCCTCTCTCTCTCCAGACACCTGTTTTCTTTCTGACGGTGACTCCGCAGTGTTCTGGACTGCTCAGTGCACAGTGTGGCTCCTAGCGTCCTCATGAGTCCGCTGCAACCATCCTCCTGGACAGAGGAGCTGGAGTGGGACAGGAAGAAGCGTGGCTCTTCGCTCTACAGACCTGGCTGAGTGCAGACCTGAGACTGCTCTCCAGACCCGCTGCAGCACCTCCTGCTCCATTCTTTACACCAACAGTGAGCACCAAGAGATAAATTCTACAATTAAGGAGGAAAATAAATACTCACATCAAAACACAAATATCACTGTTGGTCCAGGAACCACATTTGGAGCAGTTTATGATGCAGAGGGTAAAATCTATGGCCTTGAGCCATCTCTTCACAAGAAATGACACAGACCCACAGTATGGGGGATACTCATGAGTACAAAGGACAGGCCAGAGGTCCTCCTTATTCATGTGGCTTTCCTGGGTCCAGAAATGATGCATGTAGAGGTCTTGAAGTTTTCCCTTAGAGTTCTGGGTCGAAACAACTGGATGAGCCTTGACCTTCTCAGCTGACGCTCTGCCCTTAACCTGCTTCTGATGTCATTACAGGTCTCATCACCAGACCCGTAATCTGTGTGTGCTGCTCGACCCTCTGCAGCACTGCCAGGAACTGTCCTTGAACTTTTCATCCCACGCTCGCCGATGTTCCATTCCTTTCTCCTCTCTCCTCCTCCTCCTCGTGCTCTGTCATCCCTGCCCTGGTAGCCATAGAAACCAGCATGTCTGTCTGTCTGTCCCTCTATCCATCTGCCTGCCTTTCTGCCTGTCTTCCTTCCCCTCCCCCTCTTTTCCTTCTGCCCTTCTGACTTCTCTTTTCCCCTCTCCCATCATCCTCTTTATATCTCCCTCTCTCTTCTCTCTCACCTCAAAAAACCTAGCCAGCCCTTTGCTCTTTAACCTTAACTTGTTCCACTTCAAATTCAGCCTAGTGCATACATTTCTAATCCCTTATTTTGTCATTACATCCTTAGCTCCTCTAACAGATGCATATAAAAATAAACTTTTTCCCCCCAATCTGATCATTTCTCTGCTGTGACTATTTTTGTCATTGTCATTGCAGTTCATGCTGACAGCTACTACATTGGTCACTGCTGTGATTTCTCTATTCTGCCAGTGTTTGTAGGACAGCCCAGAGGGGCATCCAGAACACATATATGCAGGGCCAACTTAAGAGCTTAGAAGTGATGGGTTCTGTGTGTGAAGCTTCGGGTGCCACACAGTTCTAGGTGCCATTTGGTCCTGCAGTATCCTATCAGTTGGTGCCAGGAGAACCCGGACTCTGTACAGGGATGGGACCAGGATCACTCTCCCTTATCCTCTTCCTGTGGCACACGGCTACCGAGTAGTTAGAAATCTAGTTTGCCTGGTGTGGCAGCTCTCCTGAGAAATCTGGGGTTTCTCACTTCTGTGTTTCCAGGGTGGTGAGACTTGGTTCTAGTGTGCCTGCCTTTGTGCACCCCTGTGGCTCTAACCAGAGGAGGAGTAAGAAAGGCAAGGCTGAACGTGGGCCTTGCCACTAGGCTTCTGAAGAGATCCAAAGAAGGAGCCAAAGAGAGCTTGTCCTGTTGTCCTCTATACTGATGGCCACACAGGTACTTGGGGCGGGGGGGCAGAAGCATGCTGGGTAACAATGCAGAGATCCAGCCCAGCCTCTGCCACACAGACAGCATGAGGGATGCGCTGGACACAGCTGCTTTTATAGTTAAGGGTGAGCTGAGGGGTCCTGCAAGCCTGCACTTGTAGGGACATTTTGCCATGCAGTGTTCCTGGTTTTCTTTCTGATGAATTCCAGACATGAGTGGCAGCTGGACAGATGTGTACTGGACAGATAGTGCTGGTCCTTTGCACGCTAAGTCCTGAGCCTCCTTCAGTCTTCCCACCCGTCCCCAGGCCCCCACAGCCCATCCTCTCTGCATACCATGCTATACCATGCTTAGACATCCCCTTGCGCTCTCTTCTTCTCTCGCCTTTGCCTTCACCTCCATCTTCTGCAGGTTACAAAGCTGAGCTCATCTCCCGATGCTTCCTAATTCCCATCCCCTCAGTTCTGACACTGCCACCATGATCTACTGCTTCTGTGTCTATGGCAGAGATTCTCAATGTGTGGGGTTAGGGGCTGCAGGACAAGTGTCACCTGGGAACAGGCGAGAAGTGCTGTCCCTATCCCCACCCTGAGTCATCGAGGGTGGAGCCCAGCAGCTGGTGTTAGCAGGCCTTCCTGGTGGTCCTGACGTGCCAGCATTTGGGAGCTACTCATTCATGTGGCATCTTCAGCATTCAGTTATGTGGCCCTTATTTCATATTTTTAATATTTTGCCTTCCCAGTAAGAGCCTAATTTCACTGTTTTTACCTACACTTGTGTTTTTAACAGTGTTATACATTTAATCTACATTAAGATCAATTGTTGGAAGCCATTTGGATCAATTTTCTGCTCCTTCCATATGACTAATCATTTCATCTTGCTGTGCTTAAGCACCCATAGTGTATGTAGAGACTTGTTAAACTCTTCACAACCTCTGAAACAAGTTCAGAGTTCTCACTGGAAGGGAGTTTAGCATAAGACATGACTCCAGATGACTCGTTATGGGCTTTCCAAGGAGAAGAAGGAATAGATTTTTTTTCTGAGCTACAGTACTCATGAAGTTACAAGATTAGGGTTTAGTTCCGTTAGAAAACTCCACCGTAGGGGCCTGTATGGAACTGATTACTAGAAACATAGTTTTTTCAGGAAAGAATATTTTAATTTGTGCATGAAACTCAGGGCTTGGTCTGAAACACATACTAATCATTCCCTTTTCCCATTTTCTTCCTTTTTCTTTCTTAATATAGTAAATACATTTAAAAGGTATTGGGATTATTTTATTTCACTCAGCACCATCCTAGGGGTGACTCGTGTTGCAGAATCCCTCCTGGTTACATAATATCTCTGTGCTCCTCCCCAACAGTGGGTAGCAGAAGTGATGGTGCAGAGGTCATCTTTCGGGCTCCTCTTATAGCCTGGTATTTCTTTGGAAGTCTCTGTCAGAGTGAAATTATGAGCTGTTACAAATACGACGAGTTCATTTGGCTCAGTGGGACCAGATCACTGTCCAGGGTGGCTGCCAGCTGCTCTCCCTCTGTGGTCTAAAGGATTCTTCACCCACATCAAGAGATTACAATTTTGTAATTTTAGTGAGAAATAATAGGTCTTAATTTGCATTTATTGGATTACTAGGGTCTTCTCTTCATATGCTTGCTAGTTGTCTTGGTTACTGTTTTCTCATTGCTGAAACAAAATGCACAACACCCAAATCAAAGAGGGGACGGGGGATTTAGCTCACAATTTGAGGCAGTTTCACTCCATAACCAACTGGCTCCAAGGAAAGGTGACACATGGCAGAGGGGCCGTTTAAGGTGGCAGAAGTCAGTGAAAGCAACAAGAGCAAAAGGATGGGGGACAGACAGCAGCACGCCTCTTTTGCATCCTTACATTGTATGCAGGCTGCCCACCCCAAGGTGGTCCTTTACACCCACACTATCTCTGTGCCCTCCTCCCGCACAGCCTAAGGATGTTTTACAAAGTAAAGAACCTAGCCCTTGCCAAGTTAGACTTCTAAACTTCTCAAGTTGAAACGGTGTATCAACCATTATACTAGTCTTTAGGAGAACTTCCTTAGTTAATTTCTGTATATTCCTTACCCATTTTTGTATTGGTGCTACATGTTTATTAGTGATCTGTAGGATTTCACTGAATTTTCCAGTTTTCCCAGTATCCATCTCTTTTCAATTCCGAGCTTTCTAGATATGTTCTGTTGTGTCACTTGTTTCTTCAACATAATCCTCAAGCAGAAATCCCTAGTTTTATGGAATCATTTTGCCCCTGTTTCTGCTTTTGAAGTCTATTTTAATTTTTCTCCACAGAGGAAGTTCTTTCCAGTTGGTTGTGGTGTTACTGTTAGCAGATAAGATCGTTTCCATTCATCTAACTCTAATTTCCTTTACTCCACAAAAACACCTGTGTAAGGTGAAAGACCACATGCCTAGAATAATAAGCTCCCTCCCAATGTCTAATTTAAGAATATGCCCACGCAAATATCAGCGGACTTGCTGTGACTTGTTAGCACTATCTGTCCTTACTTTAGGAGGAATTCCCCCTGCCCCCAGTACCAGGGATTGAACTCAGGATCTTGTGCTTGCCAGTCAGGCGCTTATTCTACTGAGCTATCCCCCCGGCCCATATCCGTACTTTAGAGCACTGCCTGCATCAGCCAATGTGAATTCACACTCCGTCCCACCTGTCCTGTAGTGATTCTGCTTACCAGCTCTGATCATTTGAATTGTTGACACTGCATACAAAATGAACTTGTTATCTTAAATATTCATAACTTAAAAAAAGGCTTTGGAACATTCCTAACCTGTATATAAATAAAAAAGACAGAAGCACAAAGGTTTCTAAATTTTTTTTTTGCTCCTTTACCTATCCTCAAGTGCCTTAAACTATCCTGGTACTGTATCTTTGTACTGCCTTGAACATTATAATAAACCAATAGGCTTCAAAATTGTCATATTATCTGGGTATGGTGACACACTTCAGTAACACCAGCACTCAGGAGTATGAGACAGGAGGATCACTAAGTTTGAGGCCAGCCTGGGCTACTTAATGAAACCTGTCTCAAAAAGACCAAAAACATTTGTTGTAGTACTGTGGCTAATAGTTACAAGGAAGCACACATTACTTAAAGTTGTCTTTAATTATCTTACAGATTTAATCCTGATAATTAAAATTGTTATTATATTACAATTTATGGAGGAATACTGCCCTTTGCTGAACATGGGCCGTACAGGTCCCTACAGTAGTCACATAAAGTAGTTAACACCATCCCTAGCTTACATGTGAAGAAACTGAAGCCCAGCAAAATGTAGTTTTTTCTAAGACCATACCTCTACTAAAGAGCAAGGCCGGGGCCTGGCAGGATGGCTCAGTGGTCTGAAGCGCCTGCTTGGGAAAGCTTGGGCGGCTTCAGGGACTGCGGTTCGATCCCCGGCACCACATGCTGCGCCAGCCCTGCCCTCGGGGCGGGCTGAGCCGGCCATAAAAATGAGTGAATAAACAAAGATTCTGAAACAAGAAAAAAATAAATAAAATAAATAAAATTCTTTAAAAAATAAAGAGCAAGGCCAAAATCTATATTCATTCTGTTCCAAAGTTAGATTCTTATCCACTGTTGACACTGCCTCCTACTGTGAGAATTAAACCTGCTTAACATTTAAGTAAGTAAGGTGTGTGTTCATAATTATGTGAAAGTCTTTGAATACTACATTGTGATTTCATACCCAAGACCTCTGGCTTAGTTGTTCACCATCCAGTCACATGCTGTATGTCTTACAGTAAAACTGTGGCTGAAGCTCTAATTCATTAGCTTTCTAATCAGTCTCAGCGTGTCCACATCACAGCTTGTTTTCAGTTGTAGATACTGCAAACTAGTTTATCAGTACCTGTTTTCTCGATTATTAACTTGGTATGATAAATTCTCGCTTTAGATTATCTCCTTGTATAGTGGATATTCAATTTATAATCTTTTGTTTGCAAAACTACTTTATTTCATTACTCATCTTGTAACCAGATATTAATACAGTATTAAGCCTAAGTAGAAACAAATATCATCATGAGTATACTACACTAATTATCTGGTGATCATATAATGGATAGTCTTTGAGCCACTATTTTCATTCAGCATCTGCTTAGATTCTTAAATATTACACATTCTGAAAGGAGCCTTCTGAACTATGTCTAGCATTTTGTTGTTGTTGTTTTGTTTTGTTTTGTTTTTTGCAGGACCAGGGTTCAAACTCACAACCTTGCACTTGCCAGTCAGGTCCTTGTGTCATGGAGCTATTTCCCTGGCCCCTATGTCTAGCATTTTAAATTTTTTTTTAAAGAAACAGAATTTTAAGACCACAAAATACAAAAACATTGACCCCCCCCATCAGCACAATGTCAGAAATCATTGCTGCTAAGCTACAGTCAAAATGGATCAGACTTAACTATTAAAAGAGAAACACTGAATCTCTTTTTAATTGTTTCTCCTTTTTCTGTTAAATTTCTTATACATTTCTTTTTTCCTTTCTTCAAATTTTGCATGCATATATTTGGTAATATGAATAACTGGTTGGAAGACAACACTATGTATTACAACAAATACTGTGAAATTCGTATTACTGTTATGTGAAATTCTGTGTAACTTCTAATTTTTGTTTTAATTCTAATTTGTACTCACTTTAAAAATTAAAAAAATTAAATTTTGAAAAAGAAATTATTGTTGCTGACTTAGTCACTGTTGATCTTTTAAAATTTCTCCCAGTGATTTCATCAAATCTTACACTAGAAACAATATTTTTTTTTTTTTTTTTGAGTGTATCCCTGTTCCCTGAGAGCCACGCCTCTCTAAAAGTATTTTTTCTTCCCATCCTTGTTTATCCCATCAGACATTCCTGCCAGAAGCAGCCCTGTTTACATAACTGCCCTGGTTGGATGGAATATTTTACAAAATGCCATCCTCCACACGCACCGCAGCCTGTTTAACATGGAATAGGGTCAAAACCTGAAAGGCGCTAAGATTGTCCAGCAAGCTCAATCTATGCTGAGTAAAAGGGGAAGCCTTTGGAGCAAAACGAAGTACTAAACAGTGAGAGCGGAGGCCTGTCATCAGCAAATGAAAATTGAGAGAGAGTAGTTCATTTACGAGGGGGTGAAAGGGAAAACCATTTCCTGGATTTGGAGTAAGGCAAAGGCACACATTTGCTGTTTGAGTGCGTGTTCATTCATTAAGCACTTTACTGAAAATGAGGCTGTGCATAACTGGTTGGAAGACAACAGTATGTATTACAACAAATACTGTGAAATTCCTATTACTTTGTTACGTGAAATTCTGTGTAACTTTTTTTTTTTTTTTTTAATTCTTGTTTCAGAACCTCTGTTTGTTTATTCACTCATTTCTATGGCTGGCTCAGCCTGCCCTGAGGGCAGGGCTGGCGCAGCATGTGGTGCCGGGGGCCGAACCACGGTCCCTGAAGCAGCTCATGCTTCCCCAAGCAGGCGCTTTAGACCACTGAGCCATCCCACCGGGCCCCTCTGTGTAACTTCTAATTTTTTGTTTTAATTCTAATTTATACTCACCTTAAAAATAAAAAAATAAAAAAAAAAATTTGATTCGCCCTACAACTATATACATAAGCAAAAATGAAGGGCAATGTAAGGTCTTCTCATTTGGTAGAGAAGCTCCCTTTTGTGTTTAGCACCTTCAACCAGTGCCTAACGATCTTTGTACACTGCTATCACTGTGGTCACAAATACTTCAGTATACTTTAAGTTGGAGACTTTTTTTAGTATCTGGTATCAAACTCAGGACCTTGCGCCTGCTTGCCAGGGAGGCATTTATGCCAGTGAGCTATCACTCTGGCCCAAAGTTGAAGAGATTTCAGTTGGAATTGTTCTTCAGGTGAGCAGGAGCTTTAGTGGTCAGTGTCTTAAAATAGATTACACTTGGTGTTTCCCAATCTCTTTCTCAGAACCAGAGTCCAGCCAGATGCCTGGGTGGGCCACGCCAACCACCTTCTACATTTCTTTCTCTCCTTCCCATCTCCCTCATTACCTGTCATGCTGTGTCTTTTTTATCTCTGTCAAATTGAGAATACCTTTGGTGCCTTCTAGTCTGGAGGAGCTTTTCCAGGGTTATTGCAAGAGCTAACTCTAGTCTTCTATCCAGAGAGTATCAGAATAATAGCATGACTACTTTCCTTTTACTGACAATAAATACACTCTCAAGCCATACTTGGGCCCTCTCTGGTAAATACCCTTACTAGCCCTTATCATGCGCCATTTACTATGTTAAACTCTTTTCATGCGTTTAATCCGCCTAATACACTAACGTAGGTGTTTGTATCTGTAATACAGAACTAGGAGGCGGACAGGGCTCTCGGAAGTTAGGACTTACCCAGTGCTGCGTAGTAAGAGGGAAAGCCCAGGTTTGGACCTCAGGGGTTCGCGTACCCTCTGCTGCACCAGGATGCAGAGGCAGCGTCACTGAGGACAGTCAGAAGCCAGGCCTTTATGCTGAGGCATGGGAGCTGAATGGACTTTGGACCAGCAGCTCACCTTAATCCTGCTCTCATATCAAATGCAGGCTTTAAGGAGTTACCTAGCTTTGTCTGTCTGTAGCACAGGTTTAGGTTCACAGCCAAACTGCAAAGAAAACAGAGAGATTGCCCTTCGTCCCCTTCCACTCTATGTGCACAGACCCCCATTCTCAATGCCATGTACCAGTCATCCATGTGCTGCAGTCAATTAGACTGCACTGGCGCATCAGGATTACCTAAAGCATGTGGTTTGCATAGGGTCCATGGGGGGGGGGGGCTGTATATTCTTTTTTTTTTTTTTTTTTTGACAGGGTCTCACTATGCAGTTCAGGCTGGCCTTGAGCTCACTTTTGTATCCCAGGCTGGTCTTGAACCTACACTGATCCTACTGCCTCAGTCTTCTAAGTGCTGGGATTACAGGCATGCACCACCATGCCTTGCTGGGGGCTGTCTATTCTATGGGTTTGGACAGATGTATAATAATGTGTCTCTGCCAGTATAGTCTCCTGCAGTGTATTTTTTTCAGGACCCTTCAAAAAAAAAAAAAAAGCCTCGTGTTCCTATTCATTCCTCCCTGCTCCCACGAAGTCACTAAGTCCTGACCCATGGCCACTGACATTTTACTGCCTCCAAAGGTGTACCTTTCCCTGCATGTCACATAGTTGGACTCAAACAATTCATAACTATCAGATTGGCACCTTTCACATAGTAACACACATTTAAGTCTCCTCAGTATCTTTTCGGAGTTCAACTGAATTTGTAAAAACACATTCCCCAGCCTTTCTAGAAATGTAACACAGCACCAACATAGTACAGTTTTATTTTGTCTTTGCTAGACTTCAGTGCCATAAGCCAGGGCTGGGCTGTTCCCCACCCCTCTTCCCCTGCGACAATTCAGTATCCGCTCTGCCCCATTCTTTAAAGTAATCCTCTGCATCTCTTACATGGAGTTTTAATCACTTCAGTTTTGGCAAAGAGGTTAAAAACTAAATCTCTTATAATCAAGCCACTTTTTTTTTTTCCTAATGAAAACCACAGCTTGAGCAGCTGCTTGTATTATTGTCTCTCCTCTGTGGTCCCACTGGTGTGTGGGAGTTTACTGTTAGCCTGTGGAAAAAGGAGCAAGCCAAGAGCCAAGAGCAGGGTCGTGTTTCAATAGAGAAATAATGGTGGAATGCAAAATTCCTTGAGTGTGGGCCTCACCCTCCCTACTCTTGGGACACGCATGCAGTTTGGGTTTTTTTTTTTTTTTTTTCTTTCTTTCTTTCTTTCTAACTGCTTCTGTAAGGCACGGGAGAGAGGCATATATCATAAGAACCACAGTTTTGAAAACTCCTGGACTTGGCAGCGTGCCTTCCCTTTTGCCTGTCACTGGAAGATGACAGTGTAGTTTTCAAGCCTGCCTGTGTCGTGCACATCCATCTTTGTCCATCTGCCTTGGCGTGGGATTCCTTTCCTCCATCTGGGTTGAAGCTGTGTCTGTGTATGTATGGCATCTTTTTCTTGTGGCTTTTCTTGTGTTCTGTTTTCTTTTTCTGATGTGTATTTCCACACCTTCCTCTATCCCCTCTTTCTCCCTCCTGCTCACTCTATCCTATGCACTTTTGTCTTCCCCTTCACTTTTCATTAGATACAAGTTAAAATTCAACAAGTAAAAAATAAGGGTCTTTTAGAATTATTTTTGATGCTCTTAAATACTTCTGTAGATAAGTTAATTTATATTTCTCCAAAAAGAATCTATCTTATAGTTGCTTTTCACATATTGGAACTTTGAGGGTTTTTTTGTTTTAATGTAGGTTTTTGGTGCTTAATAGAAGCAGCTGCTTCCTCCTGGCCCTAAGCCACAGTGCCAGACATTATAAAAGGGAGTCTGAGCTCTTATTACACAGAGTGAGGTGAATCTCCAGTGGCACCATAGACCTTCTATGTTTCAGCCATTCTTTATCACACTTAAATGAAAATATGCTTTATTATTTAACCAATTCTCAGGGTTATCCCGGGGATTAAATGAGACAATCTAAATGGATTTTCAAATTCTATTAAAGAAGAATTCATTTTGTGTACAAATAGTAGGTGACCCTTCATCCGATTCGCTCTTTGATAATCTTCCAGTGATAGGCATAGCGTAGCCAGCACTGTATCCTGATGATATCATCCAGCAGGCAGCAGTGGTGGTGTCTTGCGACAGCACGGAAAGGGTGGGTTTGGGTTAGAGCATGAGGTACAATCCTGCATTTGCCACTGCCTTGCTCTGACCAAGGCAAATTCCTTAATCCTTGAGAGCTTCAGTTTCCTTGCCAATAAAGCCTCTCATGTTCCCTGCCCATCTCCATGGAGTGCTGAATGGGGATATGTGTGTGAGAAAACAGTGAACTATAATGAATAGCCCTGACAAGACTCCAGTCTAGGGGATCAAGCTCACACTTATCTATTTTATCTTTCTAAATATGATGGAGTCTCTTGAGAATCCAGTTCTTTGGTCTCTGGTTTGCATTCAACACATTTTGGCTTTCAGAGATAGTCAAGTTCCGTCATCTTGTCTTCCTGTTTTTTAAGGCTGAATACATTTTCAAGTGAAGAGTGGGAAGATCTTGGCTATGCACATGCCAACAGGACAGAGCTGAAATGAACTCATGTGTAATGCTTAGGAGAAAAGCCATAAACAGAAATCACCCACTTCTGGCCCATAGTTTCAGACTAAGGCAGAGGAAATGCAGGAGTCTAGACAGCAGCTAGATCAGCAATGCGATAAGCCCATGGTTAAACCACATCTGAACTGCATTTCTTCTGGAATTGCAGAAAGATTCTTTGAGTTAGATTAGATTATTTTTGTTTTATTTCAACCAAATATTAAAACTTGGATATAGAGATTAGGAGTATAGCTCAGTGGTAGAGCACTTATGTGGCGTGTGTGAGGACCTGGGTTTAATCCCCAGCACACATACACACACACACACACACACACACACACACAGCTAAAAATATCTGAATTTTTACTTCTGGGGATTAGCAGGTGCTAGAGCTAGGAAATCTCAATCTACCTTTTTATCAATTTTATTAATTTCAAAGACTTTCCTGGTCCCATTTGAATATTTGAACTTGAAACTCAAAACATACATGAATTTCTCTGGCTCCAAATGCTGATTCTTTAAAGAAAGTGCTTATTAATTTCCTAGTATAGACTTAAACTCTACTTGGAGAAGAGCAGAATATGTGATTCAGACTGTCAGAACACTGGTCTAAGGAATTAATACAAAAGCAGGTGAAGGGCCAGCCAAATAGCTCAGTGGATTAAAGTGCCTGCAAGCAGGCACAGAGGCCAAGGGTTCAATCCCCAGGGCGTGCTGAGATGGCAATTGAGACTGGGTGTGATGACACGCACCTGTAATCCCTGCTCTTGGGAGGCTGTAAACAGGCAGATCACTGTGAGTCGATCTAGTAGTGAGACCCTGAACAACCTGTAGACCCTTCCCTAAAATACAAAAAAAAAAAAAAAAAAAAAAAAAA
>PVJA010023269.1:0-33190 GCA_004027025.1 Myocastor coypus | reverse complement strand
TTTTTATTTTATTTTATTTTATTTTTCTTGTTTCAGAACTTTTGTTTGTTTATTCACTCATTTTTATGGCTGGCTCAGCCCGCCCTGAGGGCAGGGCTGGCGCAGCATGTGGTGCCGGGGATCGAACCGAGGTCCCTGAAGCCGCCCAAACTTTCCCAAGCAGGCGCTTTAGACCACTGAGCCATCCCGCCGGGCCCCCCATTTTGTTTTCTTAATGTGTGAGTTCAGAGCTATAAATTTCCCTCTTAAGAACTGCTTTCATTGCATCCCAGAAATTCCAGTAGGTTGTGTTTGAATTTTCATTAAAATGTAAATATTGTTTAACTTGTTGTTTAATTTCATTTGCAACCCAGTGGTTGCTGCGAAAGGTGTTGTTTAATTTCCATGTATTTCTGGGTTTCTCGTGATTTCTTTTGTCATTTATTTCCAGTTTCACTGCACTGTGGTCAGATAATATGCATGGAATGATTTCTGTTTTCTTGCATATACTGGAGCATGACCTATGCACTAGTATGTGGTCTATTTTGGAAAATGTCCCATGTGCAGCTGAAAAAAAAATGTGTATTTAGAAGTGGTTGGGTGGAACACTCTGTACATGCCCACTAAGTCCAGTTGATCTGGTTCAATTCTGTTACTTTTTTTGCTAATTTTTTGTCTGCTTGACCTATCTTTTTGGGATAAGGAGTAGTGAGGTCTCCTGTTAAAGACTGTGGTGTTAGAGAGTAGATATTTCCTGTCCATTAACATTTGTGTTATATAACTTGGTGCTCCCATGTTGGATGCATACATATTTATGGGCCTTATCTCTTCATCTTGGATTTTTCCCCTAACCAGTATGTAGTGGCCTTCTTTATTTTGTTTGATCTATCTTGGTTTGAAGTTTAGACTCTCTGTAAACAGGATTGCTACCCCTGCTTTTCTTTTTTTAGGTGCTGGGGCATGTAGCATTGTTTTTCAGCCTTTAACTTTTAGTCTATCAGTTTCTTTATGAGCTAAGTGTGTTTCTTGTATATAGCATATTGTTGGATTTGCTTCCTTATCCATTCTGCCAGTCTATTTGTTTTAATTGGAGAGTTGAGTCCATTTACATTGATGGTTATAATTTAAATGTATTGATTTATGATTGATATGTCTTTTACTTACTACTCTTTACTTCTTTTTCTTCTGTTTAGTTGGTTGCCCTATTTGGTGAGTTCTTTTTGGTCTCATTTGTAGAGGTCAGTTCATTTTGGTCTCCCTCTAAAATATTTTTTAATAGTCTGTGTAGGACTGGCTTTGACATCATGAAATTCTTTAGTTGTTCCTTGTGATGGAAGTATTTCACTTCTCCTTCATACTTGAAAGAGAATTTTGCAGGGTATAGTAGTCTGAGCTGGAATTTGTTTTCATGGAGGACTTGAAGCACTCTGCTCCATGCTCTTCTTGACTTCATGGTTTGTGAAGAGAAATCTGCCATTATTCTGATGGGGCTTCCTTTAAATGTGATCTGTCTCTCTTCTCTAGTGGCTTTTAGTATACTATTCTTCTGCTGGATTTCTGGGCTCTTGATTATTATATGTCTGGGTATGTTTTTAGTTGGGTTGATGTTATTTACAGTTCTATATACTTCAGTTACCTGAATGTCCTATTGTTTTCTCATATTTTGGAAGTTTTCTGCTATTACTTCTGTCTGTATTCTTTTTATATTATTTGTATTGATTCATTCTTTCTAATTGATTCCTATTAATCTCACATTGTTCATTCTTGCATCATCTTGCAGAAGTTGAGTTACTTTTTCCTGCATCCTGGTTGTTTTTAAGAGATCCTTTGTTACCTTTTCACTTGCAGCGACAGTGTCTTCAAGATCGAAATCCTTTCTTCACTTACATTCATACGGTGTTGCCATCTTGTGATTGAGATTTTATTTTCCTGTATATCTCTTTGAACCTGTTTTATGTGATTTATTTCTTTGCTATATTGCTCATTCAAGGATTCTATCATTTTTCTAATCTCTAGTTTTTTTTATCAACGTCTTCTTTAGATGCATGTATTGTCTTTCATTATAGTTATCCTTTCTTTTTCCACTTCACAGGTTGTTTCTGTTCTCATTTCCTCTCTACCTTTCTGCAGTTGTTCATTTACTTCAAACGCTATTAATTTAGAGATGACTTTTTTTACTTTAGAGGTTATTTCTGATCTGATTCCCTCTATTCTTTTCTTTTCTTTTTTTTTTTTTTTTGTCTTTGAGACAGGGTCTCATTATGCAGTTCAGGCTGGTCTTGAACTCACTTTTGTAGCCCAAGCTGCTCTTGAACTCGCACCAATCCTCCTGCCTCAGCCTGCCGAGTGCTGGGATTACAGGCATGAGCCACCACTCCCGGCCCCTCTATGCTTTTCTGCAGCTGTTTTTTTTTTTTTATTTTTTTATTTCAGGCTCTAGTAACCCAAAGATTTCTTTTTTAACTTCAGAGGTTATCTCCAATCCGAGTTCCTCTATACATTTGTGCATTTGTTTGTTTACTTCAGATGCTACTAATTCAGAGATTTCCCATTTTCTCCTATGGTAGTGTCTCCTGTATTTGTTCCAGGTGGGCTCGGGGCCTGAGATTGCGTTTTGCTCCTTGTCTGTATCATTCTGTATAGTAGTGATTTTTGGTTCAGAACTGCGTGCCCCTGGGTTGGTTGGTCAGTCTGGGCTGCTGTCAGCTGAGTTGCTTGCAGGCCTGGGAAGAGGTTCTCACTCATGTGGCTGGCCTGGCTGCTGGATAGGCTGCTCTGCTGGCGGGCTAGGTTAGGTCTTACCTAGGCGGGCCTGGCTGGCTGACTTCTTGATACTAACCATTCTTTCTGGGTGAGATGGAATCTCGGTGTTGTTTTAATTTGCATTTCTTGAATGACCAATGATGTTAAGAAACTATAATGTTAAGTGAAATAAGCCAGAGAAATAAATAAATAAATAAAATTAAAAAAAAAAAGAAATAAGTCAGAGACACATGTAAATATTGCATTGTCCTCCTGGTGTGAGAACATGAAAGAGTAAATAAGGACAAAAATGTCAACATATATTGTGAAATAGGAAGGAATTGTTCCAAAGGAAACAGGAACTAGGGAGGAGGAAGGAAAAAAGAGAGGAGGAGAAAAGAAAAGGATAAAATGGAAATGAAGCTTTGTAAATCAAGAGGGGAATAGAGGTTGTAGGAAGGGGAGCAGATTGGGTAAAAAGCAGAATTATAATATATCTTACACAGTTACAAATTCCCAATAATTAATATGATCATTAAGTATATTTAAATTGTATCAATAAACAATACAAAAAAAAAGAAAAGATGAAAACCTGCTTCAAACAAACAAAAAAGAGAACTTAAAACTAGGAGCTGTTTTTATTATTCTGAGTTATGTGATTGGATTTTGATTGAAACCAGTTTGAGTTTTTATAAGTCCTGATTGGGATGAATCATACAGGAAATGAAAAATTTTCCTCAGACTTAACCTGGGTGGTACATCCCTGATACAAGGAACTCTATTATGCTTCAGTAGGAGCTGTCAAAATATTTGACACTCACTAAAAAGAGGCAATAGGATAAGATACAAGATGTGATTGAAATATATGGTGTATGTTTAAATTTTTAAAATTATCACAGTAAAAGACACATTGCCATTAATCCTGCTTTAAAAAATCCTCTTTCTTCAAATATATTTATTTGATTGTTCTTACCACGTGCTGAGATATTTTTAGAAGTTCTTTTTTCATGAGTATTTTTCCAAGGTGAGATTTTAAAAATGCTACACAAGGGAAAAGATAGGCTTGTAAAAACATTGTGATGTGTCTTCATCAACTTATTTGCCAAATCTGGAACCATATGGTTTCTAGTTCTTTCCCAGTCAAAATCACCATAAAAAGTAAAAGTTCTCTATCACTTCAGGACACCAAGACCATCATGATAATGCAATTAAAAACAGGAACAACGACTACCAAATGTGCTTCAGAAAGTGGCCAGATGGATGGGAGAAGTTATTCAAAATAAGGGAGAATATTTTAATGGTAATCAATGGTAATGTGTCTTTTACTACAACGTTTTAATAAGATGCAACATTCACTATATTCTTTATGATGCCTCATATTTCTAAGCAAATTTCTCAAAATTTCAATTAAAGGTATCAGAATTGCCTAACACACTTATAATAAGTGGAGCTTCCAAATATTTGCTATAGTCTTGGGATCAAAAGCCTTCACAATGATTCCTATAGCCAGAGAAGAGACAGGCTCATGGTTTAAGGCTTTAATGTATTGATTCTGTCTTCAGATTATGTAGGGTAGGTTGTTGGGCTATGCTTACTGCTTTTTTATTTTTAAACTGTATGTAGCTGGGCGTGGTGGCTCATGCCTGTAATCCCAGCACTTGGGAGGCTGAGGCAGGAGGATTGGTGCGAGTTTGAGACCAGCCTGGGCTACAAAAGTGAGCTCAAGGCCAGCCTGAACTGCATAGTGAGACCCTGTCTCAAAAAGACAAAAAAATAAATAAATAAACAAATAAATAAACTGTATGTGACTATAATTGTATAGACATCTGAGGTGTAATGTGATGTTATGAGTTATACATATGCAATGTAGAAAATCAAATGTTAATATAAATATTTATCTCAAATAGCATTTTACTGAGGTAAGAATATTTGAAATTTATAGTGTTAAAAATTTGAAATATAAAATATAATTTTAATTATATTGCTATTCAATTGATCTTTTACAAATATATTCCTCCTGAGATTTTGTACTCTTTAGCTGCCATCTCATTTCTTCCACTCCTAACCTTCATAGCCATCATTCTATGATGATTTCATATTTCACATGTACAAGAAAATATATTGCCTTTCTGTGCCTATTTTACTTAATATAATTCTTCAGTTCTATTTATATCACCACAATGAACAGAATTTTCTTTTTAATATTGTATAGTATCTCTTGCATTAATACACTACATTTTTATTTATCTGTTTATACGTTGGCCACTAAGGTATTCAATAACTTAGCTGTTATGAATAAAAGAGTAACGAATATGTAAGTACGAACAACAATTTTACATAATGATTTCAAATCTTTTGAGTAAATATCCAAACCTGAGATTGCAGGATCATATGCTAATTATAGTTTTAGTTTTTTAAAGAACGTTCAACCAGTTTTCTGTAATTACTGCATGAAGTTACTTTCCTATCAATACGTAAGTATAATATTTAGCTTGGTAAAATAAGTTCCACTTCTAAAAAGTCAACAATGTAGAAAGCATGAGATAAATGACAAATTCAGTAAGTTCTAGTGGAAAAGAGGACTCACTCTAGGCTTACATCAAGAAAGAGTTTATGTAGAAAAGATAGGTATAAAGTTTAAACGAGGCTCTTAGCTCTTATATTCTTCCATTTGAACGATATGAATCAAATCCAAGTGTTAAACTTAGTATGTTTTCTATCTTTACATTTTTTAGGGTTTCTAAGTTGAAGGAGTATGTTAAACAGAAAAGACAACAAAGAGAGTACCTACACACAGTCAAGGCCAAGGTGGCTGACGTGCGGAAACAGGCTTTGCAGGAACAGTTTGATGAATGGATTCTAGACCCTACAGGACTCATTCCCAAAGGAGTGGTGAGAAATGAGTATATATGAAGGGTAGTAGTAGAGGGGGTAATAAGAGGACAATTGCTGGAATACAGAGTGGAACACTAGAATCGTCCCTTGAACTTTTCAGTACTAAATTAAATTAAATCAATTTTTGACCTGTCTGGCTCATAAGAGTTGAAGAATTGATTCCTTCAATTTACACGCATGTGTGCACGCACGCATGCATGCACGCACCCACGTGTGCACACGCACATACCTTTTGAAGATACTCATAAAAGAATTCCAGAAGCACTTCAGAAAGTGCCTCAATAATGGTATAAATGTATTTGAAGCAAGGGAGAGTAATTTGAGGGAGATTAATGGCAGCGTGTCTTTTAATGTTACAAATTTTTAAAAATTTAAACATTCACCATATAGGCTGTCATACCTTGTATTCCTTGAAGTTTTCTTTAAATTAGGTAAATTATAACTGTTTTTGTTCTTTGATTAGAAAAATCACTAGTATTTAAATGGAAAAAATATAGGTAGCTTTTAGCCTAAAATAGTAATCATATGGAAGGAATTACTGAGTTGAGAAGGACAGGAGAAGGTATAGGGGAAAGAAATATCTTTCTATGTGTGTAAGCATGATGGTTTGGAAAACTGTACTATGGATTTCTGCTGGTCTATGGAAAGGGGCAATTGATCCTTAATTTGTTTTGTCTCCTTTTTCAATTCTTTTTCCTTTTTTCTCTCTTGTCTTGCTTCCAATTTTGCATGCATGTATATGGTAATATGCACAACTCATTTGAAGACAGCATTATGCAATTCAACAAATACTGTGAAATCTACATTATTTTGTTTAGTGAAATTTTGTATGAATTGTAATTTTTGTTTTAATACTACTTTATACACTCTTTAAAAAACAAAATACTAAGTATGTGACAATTGAGGTGTTTGTTTTTTCTTCTTTTTTTAATTTGTAGATTCAGAATGCTCTTCATGAATTTTTTCAAAGGCCATATTTTGAGTTTGGTAAGTATATCTACTGAAATTTTTGTTTCATTTCTTTGTTTTTAGAGGTGGTGGAGGCACTGAATTCAGATGAAAAGTCAATATCAAAAATGTTATTGAAAGTTCTTACAGATGAAATTAATCTCGTTGGCTCTTTCCAGAAAAACACTAGAATATCTGAGAAGAATCACTCTCAATGCTTTTAGGCCCAGGCTCCATTTCCTTATAAATATTCTATGATACCCCATATTATGCTGTGATGGTGGTGGTAAACCTTATAGAACTTTTGACAATAACATATTCAATGTGCATGCCATAGGTTTATTACCACTGTCCTATAACATTCTTTAAAATATTACTCACTTAACTTCTTTTTTATGTATTTGGTATAGGGTCTCACTATGCATCTCAGGCTCATAGTGATTCTCCTGCTTTAGCCTTCCCAGCACTGGGATTACAAGTGTGCACCACCACACCCAGTCTTGGGGCTGGCTTGGCGCACCTGGGTTGGGGCCGGCACAGCATGTGGCATGTAATACTGGGGGTTGAACCCAGGTTCTTGTGCTGGCCTAGGCAGGCAGTTATACTGTTGAGCTATCTCCATGGCCTACTCACATAACTTTAAATGCAAGATGTCATAACTGAAATAAAGGAGAAATAGAAAAACAAAGTCACATGTACAGATTTCAATATTTACCTGTTTTGTTACAACTTTGCTGGAAGACATGACAGTAGCCAAACAGTTCTACCTCTTAGTGTCCACTAAAATATAAGAAGGAAAAAATTATAGCCAACTGATCTTCTTTGTATTTGACATTTTGAAGCAAGAGCAAAATGAATGGATTTGTGTGTATATGTAATTCCCATGATTATGTGTGTATATAATTCCTTATGTGTCTGTCACATCAGAATATGTTACCTTCTATGTAACACATTTTCCGAAATTATGAACAACACTTGGTCAATTCCAAAACTAATTTAGTATTTAATCTTCCCTGAAATTTTCACAGTAGTTAGATTTTTGGAAAATTCAATAGTAAAATTAAGGGTGAGGATAGAGTACTGCTCAATGGTAGAGTACTGCTTAGCATGCATGACTCTGGCTTCAACACATAACCCTAAAATTGTGTGTGGGGGGGGAAGCCAGCAAAATTGTACTCTGTATTTGATAGAATAGAATAGAATTTGGCTCCAAATTCAAAATTATTAGATTTTTCACCTATATGAATATCTGACAAGAGAGGAAAGCCTCGACTGTACAAAAGTTGTAGTAGTTCTCCCCATTGGTGTAATAACAAAAATTCTTCCACATATTTCCACAATGCTCACTGGGGGTCATTGTGATGAGTGATTAAAAGTGCCACCCCTATGGAGAACAGCAGATTTTGCTGTCTTTATTTTCAGAAAGAGATTAAGCAGAAAACAAAACAAAACAAATCCGATTTGTCACATAAAGAACATGAATTAAGGTCTTAATATTTATAGAATTTATGTTCAACTGATTTTTGCATTAGTCTTTTGGTCTCCTGTAATATCATGGTTAATAATAGGTGTTAAATTTTTGAAGTCTATTCTCTCTTTTTTCTTTTATTTTCCTGTCCTAATTTTCTATATTGACGAGTGAATCCAGGACCTTGCACAAGCTGGGCAAGTATTCTATCACAGAGCTTAACTCCCAGTTCTACACTCACTTTTTGAAATAATATATCTCATATTCCTGGTCACTGATCCCCAAACATGATCAGTGTTGAGCATTGCTGACAATCTTTCCTCCTCCTTGCTCTCAACCTACTCCCAAACTGTGGTTCTCCAGTCAGCTCAACCTCTGCTTCTGTTCCTGAAATACTTTAAAATAACTGCACTTACTCATTTTATTTTGTTTGTGGGTATAGGGGTGACTTAAAATAACTCCCTGTGGGGATCCTCATGAAAAAATTAGAGAAAAGTGACAAAGTAAAAAAGAGGTAAGCAGAACCATAGAGATAGCTCAGCGGTCTAAGTGCTTGCCTAGGCAAATGCAACCCAGGGGTACTACATGCCATACCTGCCCCCACCCCAGGTATGCCAAGCTGGCCACCAAGTCCAGGTGTGGCGGTGCACAACTGTAATCCCACTGCGGTGGGGAGGCTGAAACAGGAGAATCACTGTGAGTCTGAGCTGCATAGTGAGACCCTGTACCAAATACATAAAAATTTTTAAAAAGAGGCAAGGTGCAGATCAAATTTTTATTTGTACAAAGAAGAAAAACAAAAGATACCTTGACATGTAAGCATCTGGCAATGCAAACCAAGGTTACCAGAGGACAATACACTGTGGCAGTGGATACTTCTGCAGGATGGAGAAATGAAGGGACTGATGGGGGAAGTAGAGAAAAAGAATATTCATGTTTTACTGCTGATACTTTTGTGTTATTTGAATCTTTTGTTAAGAAAATATATTCACACATTACTAATTGAAGAAAATTAAAAGTCAAAGAGATCTTTAGACTGGGTCTGCTAACAACACAGATGTTTTTGTAATCTTCATACTATTGTGTATATTTGTTTCAGCTTTATCCAAAGCTAGTTCAAAAATTATAGTTGGGAATGTATCTCTGGGCTGGAGTGCTTACCTAGCATGCACATCTATCCCCAGAACTGAAAATTTTTAAATTAAAATTTAAAAATTACGGCAGAAAAGTTTAACCACAAGGTGCAAAACGTAAAGCTAGATTAGTATGCTGACCTGTAAAAGGCTTAAATCAACAATTTCCGACATTGCCAGTTTTGCCAATAACCCACTGCAATCATGGAATGTTGGACTATGTGTAGAACTACTTGCTCTTAGTTCAATGAGAAGAAATTTTTTTGTACTAATGATGATAAAAAATTTATCACATTTACACCCTGTGCTCTGTATAATTCCTAGTATATTGGGAATGTACTACTGATATGTTTTGAAACTGTCACATTGTTATTTCTTATTAAAAGTAATAAAATTTAGGTTCATAGTTTTTAGTATTTAAGTTGCTTGATTAAATAGTAGCCAAGAGAAAGAATAATTTTGTAGCAGTTGAGATGTTACCAGAGTATATCTACTTTATTATAACTATAGATAAACATTACTTTAAAATAATTTTGTTTTCTTTTGAGTACTATAATATAATATAAAATATAAGTGTATTAAACCAAATTAACTAGCAAATAATTTCTATTCCAAAATTAGAACTGCAATGCAAACAGTTGGATATTACTGACTCAATGGAACCAAGATTGAGCAAAGCAGAATTTACAGAAGTAAGAAATTAATATTATTTCATATTATTATCTAATATCAAAAAGTAATCAAATTATTTCTCCAGTTTCATACTCTTTTTATAGAAGTCACATATGACTTATTAATAAGTCACAGTGACTTATAATTAAATGAAATCGTACAAATTTATCAATTCTAAGATACACATTTAGATGTTTTTAATCTCTAAGAAATTTGTTAAATTTCACCTAACAATAAAAGATAGTTCACAATTTCTTTCAATCAGTGTCACTCATGATATGAAAAGGAAAAATTTTCACTGAATCCTCTGGGAAAATAAAGAAAAATCAATATTTTATGTTCAACAAAAGCTTGTACAAATAATATGAGATCTAAAACTTCTGAATCATTTTCTTTGGATTAGTCACTGTCCTATATAAACTACCTGCATATAATTTAGGTAATCCTCTCACTAATGCTCATGCTGTAATTGTTTTTTAATCCTTTGCTTTTATAAATAAAACCACTAAGGTTCAGAGAGAATAACTTGCTCATGGTCCTGCCTTCAGTGGAACTTGGGAAATACATGTTTGGACAATTTGATTTCAAACTCTACATAGTGTGATAACTGAGAAAGTAGAATTCTATTGTCATAGAATAAGTGAAAGTAGCAATTTAATGATACTAGAATTCTCAGTTGGAATAATCGCATATATATTTTTTTTAATTCCCCCTTGTTTTCTTTAGTGAGTACTTACAGTCAAGATACCTTTCAACTAAGTGCCTACTTAGGCAAGTGCAGAGATCAGGGCTCTGTCCTTCACAACACATGTTGTGTGGGCCCTGTCCCCAGGTGTGATGAGCTGGCTACAAGTTTGGGCATAGTGGTACACACCTGTAATCCCAGTGCTGGGGAAGATGAAAACAGAATTACTGTGAGTCTCAGCTACATAGTGAGACCCTGTACCAAATCTATTTTTAAAAAAGATAACTTTCTCTTCTCATATGCCCTGTGTTCCATTGAAAGTAAACTCTGTGCAGTGTCTTGCTACTTAGTTCACGCTGGCATTGAGCTCACTATATAGCCTAGGATGGCCTTAAATTCATAGCAGTCCTCCTGCCTCAGACTCCCATGTTCTGAGATTACAGGATTTTCCCAGCTGTGTATTTCTAGTTTTGTTAGTCAAAATTTATTTTAAAAATACATAAGATATAAGTAATAAATATAATACAAATATAATAGACTAAATAATAGAATAAATAATACAACATAAAATATACATATATAGAGCTGGCAAGATAGCTCAGTGGACTAAGCACCTGCTTAGGCAAGCACAGGATTTGATCCCTGCTACCACATATTATGCCGACCCTGCCTCTGAACATACTGAGCTGGCCACCGAGATTGGGCATGGTAGCGCACACCTGGAATCCCAGCGCTGGGGTGGCTGAAAGCAGTATTACTACGATGAGTCTGAGCTACATAGTGAGACTCTGTACCATTACATTAAAATATATATAATACATATATGCATATAATATACAAATAATGTACATAATTATAATGCAATATGTATGTAATATATAATTGACATATAATATAATGTATACTTAATGCTATAGTTAAGATAATTATACTATAATAATGTGATAACAAAATATGATATAAAAATAAATAAAAGATAAATTTATTTTAAAAATAAGTTTTCAGAGAAAGTGCTAAATGTTCCAAGGTATAGCAATCTAATATGTTATGTGCTTGTATTGGCAGCACATACACTAGAAATCTAATATATTATGTTCTGTTGGCACTATGTAACAAAACTGAAAAAATAAACTTAAAAATTAAGTCCAAATATTTAAAAATTTTACAAATACTCTGCTTAATGATCCTTGAGTTAGACTTCTGGGAAGAGCAGTAATAAGAGCAGTAAGTAGTAATAAATCAACCTTTCTAAGACTTGGAATCCAGACTCTGGAAAACAACAACTTGGGGAAGAAATGAAAGAGGGAGGTAGATCCATGGAGCCCAGGAAGAATCTGAAGGTAAAAGCCTACAGAGAAATTGAAGAGACAGAGCATGACGCAGTAGAAGGAAAGGGCACTCTGCACTTTTTCCCTGGCTCCCAGCTTGTGGCAAAAGAAAGGACTGAATCTACAGATGGACAGTAAAAATGAGTGACTCTAGAGGTTTCCAGGGAAAAATGCACTCGTGCAGTGAATGCTATGTACTATAGGAGTTGATGAGTGACCCCAGTTTCATCAACTACCATATTCCCTAGAAAAAGTGTTCAGTGGGAGGCACTTTTAAGGACAAGCCAACTGAAACTGGGACTTAGAACAGCTGCAGATTGGCTTCATCGCAGGACTCCCAGTGTTAAAGTTCCATAGTAGTTGGTGAGGGACAACCGCAGGAGCATCTATGGTCAGGGAGCTGTGGTCAGGCCAGCAAGGAACACCCAGAGTGTTGTAAGATAAACAACTTGGATCCCAGCCCCATAACCAGAAGCCAGGTTCAATCTGAATTTCTGAGGATTTGATAGTCCCACACTGGCAACTCACCTTAATCCTTCTGCCAGCTTGCTGTGATTATCAAGCATGGGTCTGGGCTCTCACTACTTCCCTTATCTAGCAGAAAGAGAAGAATAATTTCTTGAGTTGGACAATGAGACAAAATGATAGACCCCAGAAGATAACCACAGATTTGAAATCACAAAGAAGAATGGGGGGTATTTTCTTCCTCGCTTTTGATTATTTTTTATAAAATTTTTGTTCATTTGAGTTTTTGTAATTTTTTAATTGCATTTTGTGTATGGATGTGCACTTTTTTTTGTTGTTTGTACTGGGGCTTGAACTCAGGACCTTGCAATTGCCAGGCATGCACTTAAGCCACTGAGCTATCTCCCTAGGCTCCATTTTATTTGTTGTGTTGTGTTGTGTTCTTGCTTTTGTCTTCTTCCTTCCTTCCATCCCTGCATTCTCCTTCATTAGTTTTCTGAGGCTTTGTCATTCAGTCTTGCTTCTAATCTCATTTTTTTCTTTCCCTTCTCTAACTTTTCCTTTTCTCCCTTTAGGGTAAAATTGCTTCATTGAGAGGATATTGACTGTACATACTTTTCTGATTTGTTTTAGTTTTTTAATATATCTATTAATTTGTACCTATGGTTAAAGGTGCCAAATTATTAACTATCATAGTTTGTCATTTTCTGGTCTGTGTTTCATGCTATTGTTACTATTGATTATGCTACTTTAGCTAAGGCAACATAGTTGTGATTAGCTGCTCTTGCTTGAATGTCAATATCTAAATTGTGTTACATAAACAATACTACAGTCAGTATCAAAGCACAGAGTGCTAGGCTAATCAGGCTGCAACCTTTCATCCCTAATAAACACAAGCTGCAGAATCCTGGAACAGAATCAATATCCAAAAGCCTGCTATCATAGAAGACATCTCTGAAAAGTAGTTTTTTCCTTAAGAGGTTGCAATAATCGTAATAAAACCACTTACCATGAGCAATTTACAAATCTAAATACAGAAAACCAATTTAAAAACCTGCAACAACAGAAAGAGAAACTAGAAAAAAAGATGCAACCCACTTATACATGAAGTCTTCTAGTTTATCATTCTTTATAGCTGAGTAATATTCCATTGTATAAAAATACCACATCTTTTCAACCATTCTTCACATAATGGGCATTTTAGTTGTTTCCACAATTTGGCTATCACAGATTGTGCTGCTATGAACATAAGTCCACAGATATCACTGTGATATGATGTTTTCAGTTCTTCTGGGAAAATTCCCAGTAGGGGGATAGCTGGATTGAATGGGATTTCCAGTTCTAGTTTTTTTTTTTTTAATTTTATTTATTATTTTTATTCTTGTTTCAGAACCTTTGTTTGTTTATTCACTCATTTTTATGGCTGGCTCAGCCCACCCTGAGGGCAGGGCTGGCACAGCATGTGGTGCCGGGGATCGAACCGCGGTCCCTGAAGCCGCCCAAGCTTCCCTAAGCAGGCACTTTAGACCACTGAGCCATCCCGCCGGGCCCCAAGTTCTAGTTTTTTAAGGAGTCTCCATACTGCTTTCCATAATGGTTGCACCAGTCTGTATTCCTACCAACAGTGGAGAAGTGTTCCTTTTTCCCCAAAAAAGTTGCATGTTTTGTTAAACTGGTCTTGCTTTAACTTGCCCTTAACCACCCAGCAGAAAAGCTTAACCATGAGGCATAAAACGTAAAGCTAGATTAGTATGCTGAGCTATAAAAGGCTTAAATCAGCAGCTTCTGACACTGCCAGTTCTGCCAATAACTCACTGCAATTATAGCATACTGGACTATGTATACAACTATTTTCTCTTAGTTCAATGAGAAGAAATTTTTTGTACCAACAATGATTAGAAGAATTATCATGTCTACATCCTGTGCTTTGTATAACTAGTAGTAGTAGTAGTAGTAGTAGTAGTAGTAGTAGTAGTAGTAGTTCTATAGACAAGATGCCAGCTGAAGTGGTTTCTACTGAAGATACTTTTTCTTTGTTTACAGATGACTGTATTTTCCCTGTATATTTGCATACTCTTACATCTGTACATATTAAAATTTTGTTCTCTTATAAGGACATTAATCATAAGAGGGCCTAACCCAATGACCTCATTATAACTTACTACTCTAAATACATTAGATCCAGGGGCTTCCTGGGTAGCTCAGTGGTTTAAAGCACTCCTTCCGCAAATGCAGTCAGGCACAGGGGACCACAGTTTGATTCCCAGCTCCATAAGCTGCACCGGACCTGTCCTTAAGGCAGCCCAAACTAGCAAAAAAAAAAAAAATCCTTTTAAACACATTAGATCCAAACATATTCAAGTCTGAAGTACTAAAGGTTATACCTTCAATATATGAAATTTTGGGGAATGTACCTTAGCCCATAACATTACCTACATTATGCTTTATCAATAGTGGCAAAATTGTGTGTTTCAGTCTTTATCATTGTATGTTAAGTTGAGACCTTTTTAAATTTCATTTTTATTGGTGTATATTTGCAATACACTAATGTCACATTTATTTTGAGTAATAGGGAAGGAGATATAGCATATCTTGATCATATTTCTCTTTCCTTCTCCTCTTTCCTTTCTCCATCCTCTTCTGCTCTCTTCCTCCTCTCATTTGCCTTTCCAGATTTTTTCTGCATCACTTCACAAGGAGCAATCTGACCACCCAGTAACTCTAATATTTACATTTGAAGGGTGGTAGCCAAACTCAGTATAGTGACACCTGGAATCTCCACTATTTGGGAGGCTGAGGTTAGAGGATTGAGTATACAAGGGCAATCTAACAACATAGCAAGATTCTCAGAAAACAGAAAATGACAGAATTTTCCTCCCCTTTGGAATTTGGGTTGCTTTAAGCCAAATGTACTTTAAAAACAAGATGAAAGAAAAATAGTCTAATTTCCCTTTTATTCTTGAAAATAAGAGATAAAAACTCCTATGTGGAAGATGACTTTCCCATACCAGGAACAAGAAAAGTCTTCAATGAGGAATCTTAGCTGAGACTTCTGTACAAATACTTTGTTACAATAATTTTATCTTCCTTTTAGCCTCCACATATAATTTAGTTACTTTTCCAAAATCATCTCTCTGTTTAATCTAACATAAAAAGCATGTAGATTTTGCTACTTCTTTAGGGGACCCAAGTCATACAAAACTTCGATTAGACTTTTATGTTTTTAATGCTTTCCTACTCTATCTTATGTCAACTTAATTTTCAGGTCTCCATGAATACTCTAAAAAGATAAAGATACTTGCCTTCTACATATTTACAAGTCCAGTTTCACCTAGAGATCAACTAGCCATTCTTGAATCTTAATCCTCAGTTCATATTAGAGAGAATCTGGATGACCTTGTTTAGGATAAATATCCTCTTTTGATCTAATCATTTATAGCTCTGGAGATAGATGCATACTACATAAATTTGTCTAATCCTGTGGTTGGAACAGGGGAAAAATCATTGTGAACTGGGCTAATACTTTATGAAGCATCTACTGAAAAACTCAAAGCTTGATCATTTCTTTCTACTTAGTAGCATATTTTCTGTTTTTCCTAATTAAAAGTATTAGATCAAGAATGTAATGTTTCTGGGCCAGGGAGATAGCTCAGTGGAAAAAGTATTGCCTGGCAAATGCAAGGTCCTCAGTTCAATCCCTGGTACCACAAAAAAAAAAAAAAAAAGAATGTAATGTTTCTGACCTAGCAAATTGATTGACAAAAGTTCAGATAGCAGTACACACTTATGGAGAAATTGCCACTCATAGGCTTAATATGCCAAAGGGTATGAATTCCATGTAAAATTTATAATTAAAAAGACACAGATGTATTTACTTTCTAACCAACCAATTGCACTTCTAGTGGTTTGCTATCCAACAGGGATCAAGAGAAAAACAGCCTATCATTGTAAATGCTTCCATAACAGTGCTAAAGCAGTTTAGAGGCTTGAGCTTTTTGCAGCTTCTGTCATGTTGAACATGAAGCTTTGTGGGCATTCCCATGGCAAGAATCATCTTCCCATGGGTCCAACAGTTAACTGGCTTGGGTTACCTCTTAGTTGTCATTGGCATGCCAGTGACCTTCCTTGGAATAGAAGGCACACTGATCTTTAGGAGCTATATCCAGCAGTTCTGAAACTTCTGGGGGTGGGATTTCTCCTAGGTTCATCCCAATTAGGCTAGACCAAGAAAGCCAAAAGCTGGATCTCCGTGGTCAGTTGTTTATTCTGATTGGTATCTGATGCCCTGTTTCTACTGCTGAATACTTTGAAAACCTCATTACCCACACTGGCCAAAAGAGCTTGATATACCTGTTGTAATTTTTATGCTTTTTTTTCCATGATATTGGGGGTTAATTGATAAAGGATTATAAAGGTTCATACATAAAGGACTTCTTCCTATTTATCTTCTCTGCAGAGATCTGGCTGTAACATGGTGTTGAAATTAAGAGAGTTTCCAACGAGATGCCTCAGTGGGCTAAAGTGCCTGCTTAGGCAAGCTTAGGCAAGATCTCAGGGATCATGATTTAATGCCGGGCACCACATGTCATGCTAGCTCTGCCCCCAGGGTGAGCTGAGCCAGCCACAAAAAAGAAAAAGAAAAGAAAAGAAATTAAGGGAACCATCAAGAGTCCATTTGTCTTAGTTATCAACCACATATTGAGGCCAACCAGTATTGTAAAAGAAAATAATTCCTTTTACTTTAGGTTATTTCAGTTTGCATTTTCCCCAATTAGATAGCAGATTAAGAGGGAATTTCTGGAATACTATTGGTGTTTCTCATATCTGAGACCTCTATAAATTTTGTGTACAATAATTAGTCATGAGGAAGAGCATAAAGCCCAAGATCAATCACCTAGGTAAATACTGTGATGCTCTTTGCCCTATGCACTTTAAGCATGAGCAGTTGATTTAGCGAGTGAGCAAACTGCTGCTCCCAGAACAAAGAAAGTAGCAAGACTTTATTGATTGGTTTGAGTGGGCTGAGGTCTGGCAATGCCTATTGCCTTGGAGCATGGTTCCAAAGGATGTTTCTTGTGATGAACTTAGACCAGCGGGTGGTTATGGTTAACATCCCAGAGGCTGCTGAATGTTCATGTGGCTGTCACCTTCATTCTTCACAAAGCATCCTGGCCTTGTGGGTCTGGTTTCTGCAATAACACCCAAAGAACTTGAGGTTCTTGTGCTTTGATGGTAGGAAACACACGGATGGGGACAGAAAAGAGAAAAGAAAATGAAAACATCAACTCTAGCAGACAATAAGCCGTTAACCCTGTATCATAGTCTGAGGCTAAACATTTTTAAATAATCAAAATGTCTATATGTAGAACAGAGTAGAATCTGATCCAAGAGTTAAGACAGCAAAGAAAATAGACAATATGAAGATAAAGTTGCCATGCCTCTTACCCCATTTTAGTCTCCCATCAGACATCTGAAGGCTCAGACGAAGTCAGTGTTTTAGCAAACATGAACTTTAGGCCCCTAGGAAGTAACCAAGGCACACTATCATAGCCCACACATCAGAAGTGTTATCTATAGCATAGCTAGTGGGAAACTAGTCATGTGTTGCACAGTTATATGACCTCCAAAATCAGTGATTTTTAAGTTGACTATAAACAAGTCAAGTGAAAGGGCTGAGATTTTTTTTTTCCTTTACAATTTTCTGCATGGCAAGGCCCTGTCTCAAAAAAGAGACAGACAGACAGACAAGAGAGAGAGAGAGAGAGAGAGAGAGAGAGAGAGAGAGAGAGAGAGAGAAGGAAGGAAGGAAGGAAGGAAGAAAGGAAGGAAGGAAGAGAAAGAACTAAAGAAATTCCAGTTACTCGGGAAGTTGAGCCAGAAGGACTGAACGTCTGAGGTCTGCATGGGCTAGTGAGAATCTATTTCAAGAAAAAGGGTGGCAAGAAGGAGGTATAACAGGGCTTGTAGTTTAGTGGTAGAGCACTTCTGGGTTTAACCCCCCCAGTCCTGGGGAAAAATGGAGCATAGTTTTAAGTTATTATTTATCCATTTTCTCCCCTGCAGTACATCTCTTCATGGGTTGCAAACCTTAAAAGTGAAACTTTTGAAGAACTACTTAAGCACCTTTGCCACTGTGCAGATGAATTCCGGGAGATCATAAAAATTGATATGCAGAGACAGATGTTTGTAGAACTTTTCCTGCACTGTGACCATGGGAAGGTAAGACTCTTAAAGCATTGCATCTTGCACTACTTCTTATGAAAAACCAATTTTTAGGTTGTTGTTTTAAATTTCTAATATGCTATGATTGGATATACAGTGAAAATGGATTATGGGGCATACAAAATGTAATCCACTTTTAATATTATTAGATTTGACTCTAATTTATTATTAGGTTTTTTTTATAAACTTAAAAACCTCAGATTTTTATAAACTTGGCTAGATATTATTCTCAATTTTTATATCTTTGTTATTAGAGACTGGCACCAGCCTGTAGACCATACCTTCCCATTACTAAGACAGTAGGAACTTAAAAGTGCTTTATTTTCTCTCTGTTGGTGTTTTCCTATGTAAAAGAGTTGCTAAGAATAGAAAGTCTGGGGTTGGGGAGATAGCTCAAGAATCCAGGTTCTAGTTCAATCCCCAGTACTGCATGCCATGCAGGGCCAGAAACCTGGTATGCATCTTGCAGGCCACTGAAATTGGGGGTGATGGCACATGCCTGTAATCCCAGTGCTGGGGAGGCTGAGACAGGAGGATCACTGAGTCTGAGCTGCTTAGCAAGACCCTATACCAAATAAATGAATAAATAAATAAATAAATAAATAAATAAAACATTTGTTATTTTTATTTTGTTAGGTCTTAAAAAAGGTTTTACTCCACCCTCCCCCTTAAAAAGGTTTTAAACTGAGGTTGGTGGCACACACCTATAATCCCAGTACTTGAGAAGTTGAGTCAGAGGATTGCTAAGAGTTCAAGGCCAGCCTGGGCTACATAATGTGTTCAAGATCAGCCTGAAATGCATAGCAAGACCTTGTCTCAAAAAATAAATAAATAAAATTTAAAATGAAAAGTTTATATTAAAAAGTATTTCTAAGGATGAAAATTAGGAAACACTTGTGTGCCAGGAAACAAAATGGATTTGAAAATAGATACAAAGTATACTGAAGTATACTTGTTTATGAATATGTTATTTGTGTTCCAGAAAGAATGCAAGGAATCTTGAAAGAATAGAAACAAAAGCTGGGTGTGGTGGGGTACACTGGCAATCCCAGCACTTGGGAGGCTGAGGAAGGAGGATTGGTTTGAGTTCGAGACCAGCCTGGGCTACAAAGTGAGCTCAAGGCCAATTTGAACTGCATAGTAGACCCTGTCTCAAAAAGATGAAAGAAAGAAAGCAAGAAAGAAAGAAAGAAAGAAAGAGAGAGAGAGAGAGAGAGAGAGAGAGAGAGAGAGAGAAAGAGAGAGAGAGAGAGAAAGAAATTAATTCAGGGGCAAAAATGAGAGAATGCTGAATAAAATTATAAAATTTATACATAATGACCTAAATAATATTTGTTGTAGGATGTACACAAGTTTGAAACTAAGGTTCCTGGCAGTAGATGTGGAAAAAGAAGTGACAAACACATTAGTTTTTTTTCTTTTTCTTTTTTTCCTTCTTTTTTTTTTTTTTTTTGGTCGTTCTGGGACCTTGCACTTGACAGACAGGTGCTTACACCACTCAGCTATATCCCCGACCCAACAATATTTTTAAGATAGATTAAAAACTGGTACTGAGAAAAAGTATATCAATTTGAAGTTCAAAGTACAACCAACCGTAGGTAGTCATTGAAGGGACCCTGCGTGATAACTGATTATCTTTTCTGATGGATTTATAATGAATGAATCAGTGGCTTTCTCAGGGGAGTTTCTTATAACCCCATGTGTAGGCAAATGATGCAAGTCCTGACCATAATTCAGAAAAAAACAATTTCTAAAGGAACTGACATATGCCATCTAGATTCTTTTTTTTTTTGTTGGGACTGGGGATTGAACTCAGGTCTTTGTGTTTGCCAGGCATGCGCTTATTCTACTGAGCTATTTCCCCAGCCTGCCATCTAGATTCTTAGATCTCTGTTTATGTGGCTTGATCAGGAATATATTGTATAAAATCTAAAATGTCTGTGTGTATTTCAAACATCTCATGAATTGCTTATTTAAACAGAATTTCTAATAAACATTGAGTGATAGAGGCATTAAGATTTGACTGATAAAATGTTACTATAGGATAAATGCTTTCTGTTGGCCAATATAACATCAGCCTATGTGCCATAGCAAACAGGACAATATTTAGAAGAATGGATGGACCTTTGCTGTTTTTGCTCTTTGTTTTTCTTCCCGTCATTCTAACAGAAGTTATGTGTTGATCTTTGATAGACTCTAGAAAAGAAATTGAATTTCTGAAGGAATATTTTGAAATTGATTTTATTAGTATGCTTTGATACACATAACGTTCACATTCATCATAAGGAATTTGTATCATTCATAATTTATCCTTTTATTTTAAAGATAATAAAAACTTTACAAAAAATTAAAAAAAATAATAATAAAAAATAAAAACTTTACAGAATATCAAAGCAAGATGATAGGGAATCAGCAAAAGTTATCATATTTCATATTGTTATCTTCAAAGTAGTTGCTCAGATTACTAGACATAGATGAGATTGATCAAACAATATAAACATTAGCTCTTTGTTTCATTCATCAAACACTATAAACACTAACTGTTCTTTTCAATGAACTGATAGAAATTAGTAGTACAATTGTCTTGGCTATCTTGACTATATACTCATACCTTCTTTTCTCCTTTCCCCCATCCCAGTTGTTCTTTTCTTTTGAGCAGTTTCTTTCCCTTTTACAATAGCTGTTGTACCTTTTGGATCTTATTCACTCTTTCAGTTTCTTATGCTAGGGTGACAATATGATGTTTGCACATGTGATTCTAACTTATTCTATTTATGAGTACTGTCTCTAGTTGCTTCCTTTTACCTATAAAAGCCTCAAATTTATCTTTCTTTATAGCTGAGTAGTACTCCATTGTATATCTTGAGTCTTCTTTTTTTCCCTAATTCTCCTCCCCTCCTATCCCCATCCATTTATAAAAACTTTGTTTCCATTTTTTCCTTATATTTTCCTTCCCCCCTTTCCTTTCACTACTCCTCTTTCCCCAGAACATTTGAATATTTTCTTCCTGCTTCTCAATATCTATCCTCCATTTTGGTCTTTATTCATACTTTGGGTTAATCACACAAGAAAAATAATATGATATTTAGACATGTGTGCCCAATTTATTTCACTTTAAAATTATGTTTTGAAGGTGCATTCATTTACCTAAAATTATCTCAAGTCCATCCTTCTTTATGACAGTATAATACTCCATTGTATATAAAAAAAACACATTTTCTTTATCCATTCATCTGTTGATGGGCACCTAGGCTGTTTCCAAGATTCAGCTATTAAAATAGTGCTACTATAAATATGTACATACATATATCAATGTACTATGATGCTTTTAACACTTTCAGGTAGATGCCAAGAAGGAGAATAGCGGCTCAAATGAAATCTCTAGTTTTAGTTTTTGGAGGAATCTCTGTACCAATTTTTATATGGGTTGTACTATCTTATACTCTCCACTAACAATGAAGTATTCCTTTTTCCTCACAACCTCGCCAGCATTTGTTATTGGTTGATTCATTAAAGATAGCATTCTTTCTGCAGTGAGATGTTGAATATTTTTTCATATATTTGTTTTGTACTTTTTCATTTTGGAAGTATCTTCATTTGAAATGCCAATTTTTGTTTTTTAAATGTATTTAGTACAGGGTCTACAGGGTCTCACTACACAGATGGAATGCATGGTGATCTTGTTTTCAGCCTCCCAAGTGCTGGGATTATAGGCATGCACCATCACGCTCAGTCTCAGTCACGATCTCAGCTCACCCTTGGCGTGGGGCTGACACACACAGGGATCAAACCCTGGTCCCTGTATCTGCAGGCATTTTACTATGCTGAGCTATTTGGCTGGCCCTGAAATGCCCATTTATTATTGGGCATTAAATTTGGGGGATGCCGTGGTTTGTGTCTAGAGGTTCCCACAATTCCTCATGCAGTCATAAGTGGGGCTTTTTCAGAGATGGCTGGGCCTGGAGTATGTGATGCCTGTATTAATATATAGTGCAATACTAGGATCAAGGGCACTAGGATTAAGGGTGTGAGTGCCACATGCCCTCAAGCAGCCTGGGTAAAATATAAGGGACAAAAAGATCTGTGGTTATCCTGTTGTCTCTTTGCTACCTTCTGCACACTATGAACCATTTTTTAACTGCAAGGCCTATATGCCATCCATCCTGCTTTGAAACCAGCCAATTATAAAATGAAACCTCTGCAAATTGTGAGCTAAATAAATCTCTTTTCCATTTGGGTGTTGGATATTTTGTCTCAACAATGAGAAAAGTGACTAACACAAAAGGTGTGGTTTTTTTTTTTTTTTTTAGTTATTTGTATATTCTAGTTATTAGTCCTTTGTCTAGTAATAGCTGGTAAAAGATATTTTTTCTCATTCTCTGTGTTGTCCTTTCACTCTGTTGGTGATTTCTTTTGCCGTGCAAAAGCTTTTTAATATGATGTGATCACAGTTGTTGATTCTGTGTAATATTTTCTGTGCGATCTGGGTTTTGTACATAAATCTTACCTATTTTATCCTCCAGAATATTAATGTTCCTATTTTAATATTTAGGTTTTCAATCTATTTGTATTTTAGTTTAGTACATGGTTAGAGATACAGATCTAGGCTTTATTTGGAGTATGTGGAAATTCAGTTCACTCAGCACCATTTATTAAAGAGCTATCTTTCTTCTGATGAAAGTATTTGGGTTGTAGCTGAGTATGTCTGGAGTTCTTTCTTCATCTTCTGTTCTGTTGAGCCTAGGGTCTGTCTTGTTGCCACTACAATGCTGTTTTAATCACTGAGCTTTGTAGCATAATTTCAAGTTGGGAATTGTCTTTATTGCTCAGAATTGTGTTTGTTATTCTAGATCTCTTCTGGTTCCAAATGAATTTTAGAATTGTTTTCTCTAGTTCTGTGAGGTGTGGCCACAGAATATTGATATTTTGATTGGGATTGCATTAAATCTGCATAACAGTTTGGAAGCAAGAAACACCTGTGAACTCCTGCTCATGCAAAGCAAATCCAGAAGGCACTGAGGTAGAAGAAAATTGGATATTTTTATGTCATTTGTGCATGTTATTGTGCTTTTATATTGATTCAAATCAACTTATGTTATTCCTCTTTCCATCACCTGTATTCAATTGATTTTCTGTGGTTTCATGTTATTTTCAAGAGAACTTTCTTTTCAATCATCACTAGCTGAAAACCTATTTTCTAGGATCTTCACAAGGCTTTATTCTGTTGTATGTACCTTTGTGTGTGTGTGTGTGTGTGTGTGTGTGTGTGTGTGTGTGTGTGGTACCAGGCCTAGAACTTGGGACCTTACACTTGCCAAGCAGGTGCTTATGCCTGAACTATCTCCCTGCCCCCACTGCTATATATACTTTTAATAAAATTTTTAATGTACTAGATATCTGTGTGAATCTGTTTTACTGTTCTTTTCTGTGCTGGGCATTCATGGTTTCAATCACTTTCCCAGGCTCCTCTATTTTTTTAAAATCTCTAACTACAATAGGTTCATTAAACATGTCCTTCATTATGGTCCTTACCTCTTTAATTATCTGTGCAATTATATCTGCTTTTTTTTCTAGACACTCATTTATTTGCTTTGTTAATTTTACTGGTATAATTTCAGAAATTTCAGGTGAATGACTTTTGATTTCTTCTACTCAGTGCCTTCTGGATTTGCCTTGCATGAGCTGGAGATCACAGTTGCATCTTGATTCCGTGTCTTCTCATTTTTTTCTGCATTGGTACTTATAAATTGCTGATGGTTGGTATTTTTATTATTAATATAGAGGTATCCTTAGGAAATTACTACTTTTCAGAATGTCTTCTAGATTTGGCTTGCTTTTGGCCTTTGAGTCTATCCCAAAGATTCTGCCTCTTTAATTCATCAAGGATGAGAGGTTGCCACTTGTTTGGCCTAGCACCCAGTTCTTTGATATTAGACTATCATATTTTCAGTACCCCCAAATCATCCCAGTATTGGAGTACAAGAAAGAATAACTGATTGTAATAACTATGCTATGTTGGCTAAAGTAGTGTAGTCTATAGTGACAATAGCATTAAACATAGTCTAGAAAATGACAAACTGGTAATTGTTCATTTGCCACCTTTAGCTGTAAGTATAAAATTTTATAACAAAATATAAAACAAATGAGAAAATTATATACAATAAATTTCCTCTCAATAGAGTGATTGTACATTCAGGGAAGGAAATTTGAAAAGAGAGAGAAGAAAAAATAGAAAAATAAAAGAGGGTTAATGATTATGAGCAAGGCTGAAGGACAAAGGAAGATTAACCAAGCTGTGGGAAACTGGTGAAGAACACAGGAGGAAGAAATAAGGATAAAACAAAAAATAAGGCCTAAACAAACCCCTTAAAAAGGGGCTGAGGAGCTAGCTCTGTGGTACAAGTGCCTGCCTGGTAAGTGCAAGGTTGTGAATTCGAACCCTGGTCCTGCAACAAACAAACAAATTTTTAAAAACCCCTAAAAACAATGTTCACACTCATGAACAATCAAGAAAAGAAAAAAAATTATCTGTGGTTATCTTCTAGAGTATAGTTTGTGATAGTATCCACTTCAAGGCATGTCTCTACTGTCACTGGAGGCAGACAGAGCCCAAACAGAGCCCACATCCATGCTGGATGATACCAGCAAGCCTGCAGGAGGATTGAGGCGGGGTGCTAATTCTGGTGCTTTCAACTCCAAGACATCCAGGCTGCTCCTAGCCTCTGGTTGGGAGGTTGGGACCTGAGTTGTTCAGCTTACAGCATTTTGAGTATCTCCTACCAAACGTTTGCTCCCTGACCCTGGATGTCTGTAAAAGTTGTTCCTCGCCCAGTCACAGGGAGCCCCAAGATGAAGCCAACCTATGGCTGCTCTGAGTTGTAGGTTCAGTTGACCCCTCTCTAAAATGGTCACACATCTTCTCCAGAGGAAACTTTAAATGCATGGTGTGGATGCAACCATGGCCACAGGAGGTGCAACCCCCTGTTGTGACTTACAGCATTCACTGCTGCATTCCACTGATGCCTTTCTCCCTCAAGGCCTCTGGAGTCACCCACCCTCTTTGTGTCTCTGTAGATGCAAGCCTCCTCTTTTACCTTTCCTCTCTCCAAGCTTGCAGTCAGGGAGAAAGTGAAATTTAACACCTCCCCTTTCTGCACGGAGGTCTGTCTGTTCACTTACCTTGTGGGCATCAACTCTCCCTTCAGAATCTTCCTGAGTCCCAGGGATCTGCTTCCATTCTTTTTTTCCTCAAGGGATTATATTCCAGTATCTGAATCCCAAATGTCAGAGAGGCTGATTTGCTGCTCTTTGACACTTTGCCAGAGGTTGGATGGATTTTTTTTTTTTTAAACCAGCATTTGAAACAAGAGTGTGGAAAACCTACAAATTTTAAAATGAAAATACTAGGGTGTTGAGAAAGGCTAGAGAATCACAGAGTAATGAAGAATACAGAATATGGAAGAAGGAAGTTGAGTGTATGACTGCAGCTTAGATGTTTTCTGTGTCTTTCAGAATTGGTACCTATGGGGCCCAGTGGATGGCTCGGTGGTCTGGAGCACCTGCTTGGGAGGGCTTGGGCGGCTGTGGGGACCGCGGTTTGATCCCCAGTGCCGAATGCTGCACCGGCCCTGCCCTCAGGACAGGCTGAGCCGGCCATGGAAATGGATGAATAGACAGGTAGGGGTTCTGAAACAAGAAAAATAATAAAAATAAAATTAAAAAAAAGAATTGCTACCTAATTACTCATCCCTTCACCCCAATCAGGATTGGAGGTGGAGGCCATTATAGACAGTCTTAGAAATTTCAGGTAGATTGAGGGGAAATTTGAGAGCACTATGTTTCATTTCTGGGATTTTTCTTAGAGACTGGAAACTTCATGCAGAAGCCCTGAATCCAACATGGCACTAACAAGGAATGGTAGCTACTGCAAGTGGTCTTGGTGGATTTTAAAGAGATAGAAGACACATAGTATTTAACTGCCAGAGATGAAGTCTACTAGTCACAGTTAATGCTCATACATGTTATGGATAAATGATATATTCACCAAATCTCCAAGGCCCATAGCTATATTTTAATAGAATCATTTGTTTGTTTCCCTAATCTGGGAGTATAATGAACAGTGAGGATTTAACTGGCCATCAGAGTGTTTTAACACACATAGATTTTCTTGGTGATCATGGTTTCTTAGGAATTAGGAAAATTACTAAATTATTGTTGGATGTATTTATAGAAAATCCATAACCACAGTTTTGATGTCACAATTGACTTCTCAGACTGAAGTCAGTTCATAAAACAAGAACTTGTTTAAAGGAAACAGTAGGTTTTCTGGGGAAGAATTCTATGACATTTCTACAATCATATACTCCAGGGTTTCTTCAAAGGACCTATAATCATTGACTGGGAAGAATATGCACTTGGGAAAAGAAACTATTCCAGACTCTCAGGAATTATCAGACATTAACTCCAAGCTAATACTAATCCCTAGAATCCCAAAATACCACAGGGAACTATTGATTAAAGTTAGGATTTATGCTATTAGGTGATAAATGTTATTTGGCCCAAGGTTACATCATAGGCCCAAGTAATCATACTGGCTTAGCGATGGTTATTCTGGTTTCTGAATGTTTAATTGGAGTAGATACACTAAGAAACTAGCAGAACCCTTCAATTTGTTCTCTGGATTGGTTGACTAAGGAAGGACCAAATAGAACTAAATTTTGTTTGCCAGAATAGTAAAATTAAACAAATAGATTTTTTAATTCCATAGAAATTAGGTACACAGATATACAAAGAATACAAAGAAAATAATCTTATGGCATTTTTTTCTAATTCTATTTGTATAATCTACGTACATCTCAAGGACTTTGATTACAGTAGCTACTCAAGGCGTGGAATCCTCATTAAAAACTATTACTCTGGTGTGTACTGTTACCTCTGGAGCAATCTACAAAGAATAACCGAAGTTTTACTTCATTCGCCTGTCAGGAATAGAAGTATACTTTCATTGTTTTGCCATAGGGTTAAAGAACCTTTCTTTTTTTTTTCTCTGTTATAATGTAGTACCCGAAGACCTTGCTAGTGTTAGCATATTAATAATGCAGCCACCCTGGGTCCATTATTTTTATTGGTATACATGATGATCATCCGCTCTAATGAACATTAAATGGCTTGGTAAGATATTTGTGTCAGAACATGGGTCATAAAATAATCCAGGCTTTACATAATATTTTGGTAAAGAATTTTAGCAATGCACTAGTTCTAAGAATGTGATGTTATTCTATCTTGTGCCACATACCATTAAAGAAGAGGTCCAGTTCTTAATTGACCTTTTTATGTTTTAGAAACAACTTTTGGCATATTTACATGTGCAGTTCTCATTAATTGAGGATAGTTATATATGTTGGTGTGGTGCATAATCTAGTCACTATCTCCAAGAATGAGTTCCACAATTAAAGATTGTATTTTTTTGAGGGTGCAATACAAAAAGCTCTGCTTGGCTTATTAACCAGAAGATCCCAAAGTGTTTGGAATTTATGTATCAACTTAGAATTCTATGGCAGCTTGCTATTGTTGGCTCACAGAGTAGATCTTTTGAGTTCGTGAGTAGAGTGATCCCTTCTACTAAAGTTTTCTGTTTTCCTTTGAGAAGTAGTTCCTATTAAGTTTATATTCCTTTAATTTTTTAATATCATGAAATTACTATTTATGTGCTTTTTTGTTTGTATGCTGCATTTTGTTTGTTTGTTTTTTATTTGGGAACTGGATCTCTCTATGTTGCCATAGTTAGCCTCACACTTACCTCATAATAAAAGTTTATAGTGTTTTAAAATTCAGATGGGAAAATAAAGATCTAGAGATATTATAACACATACAACATATGGGGGTGGGAGGACAAGCAGAGACCACTAGGCTTATATAAAGGCAACATGATGGGGAATTTATCGTGTCTGGACACAATCAGGCAGAGAGTGATAAGGCCTTCTGCCCCAAACAAAGAATAATGTGCCCCTTTTATAGGGATGAAAAGAAGGCAGGGGACATTAGGCAGGAAGATGCTAATAAACATTTGTGGTCAGCGTTCTCAGGCAGTCTTGCACCTCAGTGGGAAAAGTCCTTGAAGTGTCCACTGTGAATTTTTGTGTCTTTCCAGATGTCCCCAGCTGTGCCAGGACCTATAAAATTCCTCGCCTTATCTTATTTCCTCCATGACACCCTGTGTTTGCCAGTGACAACTTTAGTGCTGAGCTGAGTTCCCTGTGAAGAGCAGTGCCTCTACTGGCAAGCAGGTTGGGAAATGGAGGAGTCAAGTCCGATTCAAACCTTACAGATAGCAAAAGATCAAACATACCAAAGAAGAGCAAGTTAGGGATAGTTTCACTGATGTTTAAAATAAAGTTATAATTCTATTAGTCAGCAGAACTTGCCTTTACTGTTGGAGTATAAAAATAAGTAAATTAAACAGAAGATTGGACCTGACAGCAGATCCAAGAACATGCATGAATTTATGCATGATACAGATAACAATATAAATCAATGGGAAAGAACTATTCAAGAAACATTATTTGGATAGTTATCTTTCATGCTGGAAAAAATAAAATTCAGTTCTAATTCAACAAATGAAGAAAAACAAGATCTATATGATCTGAACTGCAGATGTAGAAAACAAATTTTTTAAAAGTTTTAGAAGCAGATATTGAGCATATATTTTGACAACATAAGTAATTATTAAAGAATACTCTAAGCACAAATGATAGAGGAAATGATTGATATATTTGACTATCTCAAAATTAGAAACATCAATATGACTAGATTCACCAAAAGCTAAACTAAAAAATAAGAGGAAAACTGGCAAAAGAGATTAATTACACAATAGAATGACAACATTTTACAAATTAATAATAGACAACTATACAGAAAGGTCAAAGGATGTTAAAAAAATCCATTCACAAAAGAGGAAAGCCAAATGCATAATAAACATATCAAAATATATTTAGTCTCATTAATGAAATAAATGAGATTAAAATAAAATACCATTTTCTGATTATCACATTGGAAAAAGTATAAATCCAAACAGTACAAAGTATTGGTATGAATATGGAGAAGTGATAGATACTCTTAGTACTGGCAAAACTGTAAATTGGTGTGGGCAATTTACAGAGCAGTTTAGCAGTAGCTACTGAAATTGAAAATTTATGTATTATATGATTTGCGTTTCTAGTAAGGCTTCTCCTGAGAACTTTTTACAGTGTGGCAATATCAGCCTTTGTGTACACATACGTAGCTCTGATATAACTCTGTAACATAAAACATACCCAAACAGACTGTAGAATGTTAGTGTAGGCCCATATAAGGGAGATAAAGACAGAAGAATTGTGTAAAAGGGTGCAACTATGCCATGTTCAGTACTCAGCCTCTGGATAAGAATCTGCTGAGTGAGTGCCTGCAGAGATTCAGTTGCTTCCTGGGAAAATGGCCTTGGTGTCCTGTCCCTCAACATGAAACTTCCATAGAACATTTAATTATAGACATGTGCTGCCACACCTGGCATGCAGGTTTCATTTGTGTGATGATTATGGTGGTAATGGTAATGGTGGTGATAGTGGTGTTAAAAGCTTCAGAAAGCCATGTTTTGTCTACGTAAAAAATCTTAAATCTCCTATTACTACTAATGTAACCTTCCTACCTAGGTAGGGATTTTGGATCGGCAGAGGACGTTGGCCTTGCTGGAGGAGTTCTATGACAAAAGTTCAAAAACACTTAGAAGTTTACTCCGAAACCCAAGACAGTGTGAGTACTATTTAGATGTTGTAGCATTTTCAAAATGGGGTGTCATGATACTCTAATGTGATCACTCTATCTCTCAGTGAATCCCTTCACATAACTTTTGGAATTGTGATGACTCTGGCTATAGCTACTTGTTAATTCCCTCACAAAAACGACTCTTTATCAGAGCTAGATGTATTTTTCATTACAGTAGAATACTCAGAAGTATCATATCAGGACTAAAATTTAAATTTATTTAAATGAAGAGGGACTTTAATGATATTTTGAATGTTTTAACAATTAGCTGTTAATTGTTACTGAGTTGTAATGCTCAATTTAGAATTCTTAAAATTTCCAAGAAAAATATTCACTTCTACCAAGCATTTTTACTTATGTACTATTATCTGTACTTAAATATTTTATATGGTAATATATCCTTTTTATATTTCTACCAAAATAAATAGAATTCCTGGCTTTATATTTTTAAAAAGAGAAAGGCAAAAATAAAAAGAGAAAGGCTTTCAGTCAGTAGGTTTTCTGAACTATGTCTTATTTTTGTGTGAAGATTTATTACTTAGATATTTTAAAATATGTGAATAGTATACATAGAATATTCCTAAAATTTATGGTAATCACAGTACTATGACTTAACTACTAAATGTTTTGATGGTCTTAGGGACAATCTGTGGTGTGAGTCCTACTCTGTGCAATATTGGACACCAGGATCTTCTTGTTGTTTTGTACTGTTGGGGATAGAACCTAGGACTTACTGCTCATTGGGCAAGTATTCTATTACCGAGGTATAGCGCCACCTGTTGCTTAACAATGGGAATCTGGTGAATGCTTTTCCTAAGGTTCTTTTTTAAAAAACGGAGATTGAATCCAGAACCTCATGCCTTCTAAGCTATACCCCGCCCTCACTTCTATCCCTAGATTTCTGAACCAGGTGCCCATATTAGTTGTGGAAAAAGTTGAGGAATAAAGGAAAGAGGGGAAAAGAATGGAGAAGAAGTGAACATTGGAAAATATAAACCCAGTGAAAGATTGCTGTGGGCAGATTGCTGTGTCTTAGTTTATATTGTAGATATTGAAAAGATATTTGAGGTGGAAGAATATATCCTTTTCTTCATCTTTATGCTACACTTACTTGGAAGGACCACAAAATTAGCAGACAAATTTTATTTGCTTTGTCAGTATAAACAACACTCCAAATAGCAAGATACAAAATTATGTTGAGCCCAGCCCGCCAGGCCCGCTTGCCTGCTGGGTAAGGTCCCTCGGCCCCTCTGCTTTTCTTTTGTGACCCTGCGCCTCACTTCCTGTCCCGGTCCCTGGTCCCCGGTCCGCACTGGCTGGGTCAGGATCCTTGGCCTGCCTTTCCCTTCCCCTTTCCTTTTTTCTTCTTTTTTTGAACCCCTCCTGCCCAAGCTCCACCACCGAACCCATCATACATACATCTCGTCTGGCAACCAATCTAGTCCATGAGCCTACCAGAACGCCTCAATTCCAAAGCTCCACCTCCGCCTACAGACCACACCCATGAGGCTTCACAACAGCCAGCAGCCTGAGCTCCAACGAAGCCGGGAACTTGTATGGGGGAACCAACTTGGAGGCTCCAGACCAAAGGCCCATAGACACTTACAGAATATTGCCACCAAAGTGCAGAGGTTGCTTCCATACAAAATGATAACAACAAGGAGTAGGATGCAATCTCAGGGCCCGAGCCCACCCAAATCAAATACAGGAGACACTACGATGGAAGAAAATGGGAATCATGTGGATGAAACCTCTGAATTGGTAGCATCTGAGGCAGACAGACAAGTGCAGAAACTTACAGAGCAACTGGGATAAGAGATAACATCTAAAGTAAAAAAAGAAATACATGAAGTGGAAAGACGACTGGAGAAACATATAGAGGAAATCAGGGCAGAAATAATATCTAAAGTTGACAAAGACATGTCTAAATCAATAGTATCCCAAGTAGGGGAACAACTACAGAAAAGTAGAGCGGAGAACAGAACAGAAATAATCTCTGAATTAGAGAGAGAAAGGATAACCATAATGACAGACTTCAATACTACTAAAGAAGACATCGATAAAAAATTAGAGGAGAATAGAAAAATGATGGAGTCCCTGATGGAGCAATATAGGAAAGAAATAGATCACATGAAACAGTTTCAAAGAGATATACAAGAAAATAAAACCTCGATCACAAGTTGGCAGAGTCGAATGAACTAAAATGAAGATAGAGTTTCGAACCTTGAAGACACAGTTGCAGCCAGTGAAAGAGTAAGAAAGGATCTTACCAGAATGCAGGGAAAAATAATTCAACATCTGCAAGACGATGCAAAAATGAACAACGTGAGATTAATGGGAATCAATGAGAAAGAAGGAGTCAATACAAATGATATAAAAAGAATATGGGCAGAAGTAATAGCAGAAAACATCCCAAATATGAGAAAACAATTGGACATTCAGGTAACTGAAGCCTACAAAACTCCAAATAACATCAACCCAACTAAAAACACCCCAAGACATATAATAGTCAAGATAGCAGAAATTCAGCTGAAGAATAATATACTAAAAGCTGCTAGAGAAAAGAAACAGATCACATTTAAAGGAAAACTCATCAGAATAACAGTGGATTTCTCTTCACAAACCGTGAAGTCAAGAAGAGCATGGAGCAGAGTGCTTCAAGTCCTCCATGAAAACAAATTTCAGCCCAGACTACTATACCTGGCAAAACTCTCCTTCAAGTATGAAGGAGAAGTGAAATATTTCCATGACAAGGAACAAGTAAAGAATTTCATGACATCAAAGCCAATGCTACACAATATTCTAACAAATATTTTAGAGAGGGACAAAAACGACTTGAATTCAACAAATGAGA